>WOVY01014674.1:0-296302 GCA_013436015.1 Rhipicephalus annulatus
AGCCGTGAACCCACCCACGTCGCGGAGAAGACACCGACGCCAACCAGGAGCAGCGAACAAGCCGCCGACAGCAAGGGCTACCACCGGAGTACGGGCTTCTAGAAGAGAAGGCGCGGAAGACCAAGGCCTTGACCGCGACTGCAGCGACAATGACAACCGCCGCATCCCAGCTCACGATGGTCATGCATCAACCCAGGGAACCACCAATTTTCCATGGGTCATCGTTCGAAGACCCGAGTCCTGGCTAGAAACATACAACCGTGTGGCCGCCCTCAACCACAGGGACAACGAAGAAAGCTCCGTCGTGTGTACTTCTACCTGGAAGACACAGCAAGGACCTGGCTAGAGAATCGTGAGTCCACGCTCCGAACGTGGGATGTCTTCTGCGGCGCATTTCTGCAAACGTTCGCGAGCGTCGCTCGCAAAGAAAAGGCCGCTGCTCTCAACTAGAGACCCGGGTTCAGCTACCAAATGAGGAGGTTGAAACTTTCACAGAGGAGATGACCGCCTATTTCGTCACGCTGAACAGGACTATGCCTGAGAAGAATGTTCGTTCCTCATGCGAGGGGTCAAACAGGAGCTCTTCGCGGGACTAATTGCGGAATCCACCGAACACCGTTCAAGAATTTGTATCCTGAGGCGACCACCATCGAAAAAACCCTTGACATGCGCACCAGACAGTATAATCGTCGCCTGACTGCAGAATGCGCTGCTGCTCAAACCAGTGACTCCGAAAACCTGCGTGAAACGATCCGAGCGATCGTGCGGAAGAGGCTGCATAAACTGTTTGCCTTCGGCGCACCCTCAAGTTGAATTCGATCGCGACATTGTGCGAGAAAAATTTCGGCCAATCACTTCGAATTCCCCAAACACCGCTGCCCGAGCCAGGAACTATGAGCTACGCCGCTGCAGTGCGCCACAACGCTCCTCCCCGTCCACGCCAAAACGCCGCCCCGTCGCACTTCCGTCACCAGACACCACCGCCGCACCACACCCCCACCGCACGACCTACCGTTCACCAGCGGGCCAGCGCAGTGCGCGAGGAAAACCGACGTTTGGCGCACCCCTGACCACCGCCCACTGTGCTACCACTGTGGCGAGGCCGGGCACACTTACCGCCGTTGCCAGTACCGACGGATGGGACTGCGTGGCTTCGCCGTCGATGCCCACGCCGCAGCCAGGGGAATGGCCACGTGACTTGGCCGACTACCTGACAGGAAACTCAATGGACACCCCGAAGTCCTTCCCGTTCGCCGTCGCCCAGCCGCCGCATGTCACCGCACCCCCGGCAGTACTCCCGGCCCAACTCGGGGCCGGTCTCCTAGCCCGTATCCGGGAAACTAAGGGCAGCAACCAGTGGAGGTGCGGTTGCTGTGCGACGAACTACCCGGAAGATCCTCCGACGGACGACGACGCCGCGACGGAGCTTCCGAACACAACGCCAAACCAGACAAAGCCCCTGATGGCGAAAGCTCACTTACCGGGGGTGGCCTGACAACGCAACATGGAAGCAGCGGATCAAGCCGACGCCGCCGTGACCCGACGCCACGCCCTAACTGTAATGCGAGACGACGAACTAGCGACCTCGACGTTCTTATCGACGGCCTTAGCACTTGCCTTGTGTACTTGGATGACGTCGTCATGTTTTCCTCGAGTTTCGACGAGCATCTTCGGCGCCCTTGAAGCTGTACTTCAAGCCATCAAGACTTCTGGACTCACACTGAAGCCAGAAAAGTGCAGATTTGCGTATGAGGAGCTCTTGTTTCTGAGGCACGTTATCAGCAAGTCTGGAGTTCGTACCGATCCACGAAAAACAGCCGCCATCGCCGACATCCCGCCGCCCACTGACAAGAAAGCCGTGCGCCGATTTCTGGGCCTGTGTGCCTTTATAGGCGGTTCGTGAAAAACTTCGCCCGCATTGCCGATCCTCTCACTAACCTTACCAAGGCCGACGTGGAGTTTAAGTGGGAAACGCCGCAGGAACACGCTTTCCAGGAGCCTAAACATCGCCTTCAGACGCCTCCGTTACTTGCCCATTTCGACGAATTCGCTGAGACAGAAATACATACTGACGCAAGCAGCGTAGGTCTTGGCGCCGTTCTTGTGCAGAGGGCTGACGGACTTGAAAGAGTTATTAGTTACACCAGCCGATCGCTATTCAAAGCAGAAGCAAATTATTCCACAACAAAAAAGGAGTGCCTCGCCATCATCTGGGCTACGTCGAAATTTTGCCCCTACCTCTACGGCAGGCCCTTCAAAGTTGTGAGCGATCACCACGCATTGTGCTGGCTAGCCACCTTGAAGGACCCTTCAGGTCGCCTCGCACGATGGAGCCTGAGACTTCAAGAATATGACATTACTGTCATTTACAAGTCCGGCAAAAAACACTCCGACGCTGACTGTCTCTCTCGTGCGCCTGTCGACCAACCGCTACCCGACGACCCGGATGACGACTACTTCTTAGGAACAATAATTACCGACGACTTCGCTGAACGACAGAAGGCCGACCCGGAACTTAAGGCCCTAATAGAATACCTCGAAGGCCGGACCACCGAAGTCCCGAAGGTATTCAAGCGCGCACTTGCGTCGTTCTTTCTACGAAACGGTCTTCTACAAAAGAAAAACTTTTCACCGCTTCGAGCTAAGTACCTCCTTGTGGTGCCTTCAGCTCTGCGACCAGAACTCCTGCAGGCACTGCACGACGATCCGACGGCAGGGCACCTCGGTGTTTCTCGCACACTCGCGAGGATACAAGAAAGGTACTACTGGCCACGTCCTACCACCGACGTCACTCGTTATGTGAGAACATGCCGGGACTGTCAGCGACGCAAGACACCGCCGACAAGGCCAGCGGGACTTCTGCAGCCAATTGATCTACCTTGCCGACCTTTCCAGCAGATTGGTATGGACCTACTGGGGCCGTTCCCGACGTCGGCTTTCGGAAACAAGTGGATCGTGGTAGCTACCGACTACCTCACCCACTACGCCGAAACAAAAGCCCTGCCAAAAGGCAATGCATCCGAGGTAGCTAAGTTCTTCGTCGAAAATATCGTCCTACGTCACGGCGCCCCGGAGGTCCATATCACCGACAGAGGAACGGCATTCACTGCCGACTTAACTCAAGCGATCTTGGCATACAGCCAAACAAACCACCGCCGGACGACAGCGTACCACCGACAGACCAACGGCCTCACCGAGCGGCTTAACAAGACGATCGCCGACATGCTGTCAATGTACGTCGATGTCAAACACAAGACGTGGGACGCCATTCTTCCGTATGTGACCTACGCATACAACACGGCGGTGCAGGAGACGACGCAGATATCTCCATGCAAATTGGTCTACGGAAGGAGCCCGGCAACGACGCTCGATGCCATGTTACCCAACGTCACCGACGAAGAAAACCTCGATGTGAGCGAGTACCTTAAACGCGCCGAAGAAGCCCGACAACTTGCGCGTCTCCGTATCAAGAATCAACAGACGACCGACAGCCACCGTTACAACCTTCGACGGCGCTTCGTGGAATACCAGCCCGGTGAACGTGTTTGGGTGTGGACGCCGATACGCCGACGTGGACTAAGTGAAAAACTTCTGCGACGGTACTTCGGACCGTACAGGGTGGTTCGACGTCTCGGCCGACTTGATTACGAGGTTGTCTCCGAGGGCATCACGAACTCTCAACGACGCCGATCGCGACCTGAAGTCGTCCTTGTCGCGCGCCTCAAGCCGTCTCATGCGCGTTAACAAACTGAACCAGTGTTTTTTGTATTATTGATATATTGTAATTTATTCATTGTACTTTCTTGCATTATTATTGTACTTTCACCTTTAGTTAAAGCATCGGGACGATGCCTTTTTTTCAGAGGGGGGCAATGCCACGTTCCATTTCCCAAGTTTTTGTTATCGTCCCAAAACATCACACAATTCTCAGCGCAAACCGCGCCTGCAGTTTTCGAGAAGGATCCGGGACTGTAGTAGATCATTTCGATAAGATCACGCCCACTGTGCGAACGGTACAGATTGTTCTGGAACCTACGCCACCGCCAGCGATAACGCTAGAACATTCGACGGCAAGAGTATAAATGCCGACGCGCTTCGCCGCTTGTCTGTTGTTGATCGAAGGCCGACGCTCCGTTCGCCGCTATCAGTCCGAGACTGCTATCTGTGCGAGACTGCTGCTGTAATTGGACTTTCCGTTTACCGGGCACAGGTTCGCCCAAATAAAGAATTAAATCCCAACACGAAGTCTCCTGTCTTCGGCCACGTCACGACCCCGTGACAATATGAAAACTGTTAGACAGTGATAAAGTATAAGAGCTAATTATTGCAAAATGCCTCGTTATTTGCTCACTCTTTCCTCCCATGGTGAAAGTATGCACTCCATCTCGGAGGGGTACCTCCGGAAGATTTGGGGCAGTGCAAAAAGAATCACTTACATACGCTTGAAGGGGGTATCTCAAGAACAAGGAAAGTGTCATAATACTAAACGATGTCGTTTAGATTGTATGGCTGATTTCGCATGTGCTATAGTGTTTTGTTTCTCAATAGCCTCTGGAGCCTTTCGTTAATAAATATCTGCCGGTATACCTTGTCGCTGGGCCTACGAAGCCGACGCCGACAGCGTAGGCTCTGACCAAAAACTAAATTGCTCTGGCGCACGCAGTGCGTTTATCGCAGAAAGACACGGTTTACTTACAAATAACCCTTCAAGCTCTTCAAAAGGAACGTGCATTATCGTGATTGTATGGTAATTTTAGAAATCATTCATATATTCTGATTTATGCCTCATTTAAACAAAGCGTGGTGCATTTTCAAAAGATAAAAAACGCTATTGTTTGACTCAGGCTGATCACAGAAATGAAGTGGATGTACTAAAAAGTCAAGTAAATACGTACGAACGGTCAAGTACGTATCTATATAAGCTA
The DNA here is from genome assembly GCA_013436015.1 of Rhipicephalus annulatus. NCBI lineage: Eukaryota > Metazoa > Arthropoda > Arachnida > Ixodida > Ixodidae > Rhipicephalus > Rhipicephalus annulatus. The sequence continues at coordinate 4,926 of WOVY01014674.1, forward strand.
AGCACATACAATGCACTAAAATGTCAAGTACACCACAGTGCCTATTCACCATCATCATCATAAGAAGCAGCAGCAGCCTGACTAAGCCCACAACAGGGCAAAACCGTCTCCCTTTATTCACTAATCAACCCTGTCTTGTGCTTACTGCCACCATGGTATGCCTGCGAACTTTGCATTTGCTTTGGCCCACCTAACTTTCTGTCCTTCGTGAGTTTGGCTTCTCTGGGAATTTCTTTATGACCAGCGGTTATCCTGCCTACCGTGCTTCGTGACCGGCCCATATTCATTGCTTCTTCTTGATGTCAACTTTGTTATTCTCAACCCCGGTTTCTTCCCTGGCCCACTCGCTCTTTTCTTGACTCTTAAAGGGGCTTTGCCACAAAATTTCGTGGCCGAGATAGCCTGTGGGGTTCATTCTCAACCACTTTCGTCTATCATCTGCAAAATATCAACAGCGAATATAGCTGAGAATTGTATATTAAAAACTTCTGAAGTTTGCAAGCGCTGCCGACTCCATCGCGCTATTGACACCCTCGAAGGGCACCCTGAGGTGACCACGTACTTCTATCGAGTTACCGTGCTGCAGTTAACAAAACAAATTATGAGGACACCATAGCCGCCATATTTTTCACCGCGTTTGTTCCCGCAGTCGATAATTTTTGGCGGCTAGTTGCGAGTGCGTGGCCATGGCTCACACTTACAAAGGTTTGCGTTTGGCGTCACTGCAGTCCCCTTTCCAATACGAAATTAATTCATGATGCGGACCGTGCGGAAGTGTGCCACAGTTCTGTGTGCTGGCGTTGTCAAGATCTGCACACGCTAGGTGGTGACAGTCGCCCAGTTTTTTGAGCTCTCTCAAACCAAATCTGAAACTGATCGATAATGAGGGACCTGTAGTTATTTTCTGTCGCGTGCTGTAGGAAAACAATGTGTCATGTCGTGACTAACAGGACCCAGCAACGCATCGCAGCACAAAAACGCGAGGCCAATGCTTTCTTGTCAATGGCCCTTTAAGGTTACACCTATCATATTCTTTTCTATCTCTCGCGGCGCCATCCTCACTGTATTGTGAACCTGTTTTTATGCCTCCAAGTTTCTGCTCCGTAGGTAAGTACCTGCAAGATGCAGCAGTTATATGCCTTCAATCTCAGGGTTGCTGGCATATTACTATACATGATTTGAGAATGCTTGCCAAGTTTGATCTACCCCATCCTTATTCTTCTAGTTATTTCATTCTAATGGTCCGGCTCATGAGTTACCACTTGTTCTTGGTACACTTATTTCATTACAACTTGTAGCGTCTCTCTACCTATCGCCGTGTGCTGTTGCACGGTATCTTAGTGCTGTGCATCATAGGTTCAGACTTACTCTTCTGCTTTCTGTGTCCAGTTTAGTAATCATGAGCTGCAATTCGTCCCGTGAAATACTCCTCAAGGCAATGTCAACAGTTATTGCAGGTTACTAAGACACTTTCTAATACCTATTATCGCTCACTACAGTCCAATCTAGGGCCCTGAAAACTTTGTGTGAACACGTGGTGAATAGCATTAGAAAAATCTTGTGTACTGCCTTGCCCCCTTTGTTATAGAGATTCTTTCGCTTTTTTATGGAGAACTATAGCAGCTGGAAATCTACTGTAGATTTCTTTCAGTATGTTTATGAAAAGTTTCCAAATGCCCTGATTGCGTAGTGCTTGCATTACTACCGTTGCCTCGACTGAGTCGAACACCTTCTTGTAATCTATGAAAGGTATGCATAGAGTTTGATTGTATTCTGAGCATTTCACAATTACCTAGTTATTTGTATGATAATGGTGTATTTTTGAGTAGCCAGTACGAAATCTTGCTTAGTACTTTGGTCAATTGAACTGTAATGTCGCCCTCAATTTAGTAGATAATATAGTAGATAATAAGTAAGCTGATCGGCCTGTAAATTTTCAAGTCATTGACGTCTCCTTTTTTATGGATTAAGATGATTTTCGCGTTCTTCCGAGATTCTGGTACCCTTTTTGCCAAGCGCCAATTCGCATAGAAGGTGGCCTAGTTTTCTAAAACAATTTTTCAGCCATCTTTTAGCAGCTCTAATGTTACCTTAATCTCACCAGCGTATTTGCCGCGCTGCATTTTTTCAAGGCATTTCCGTACTTTCGCTGTCGTCACTGGTAGGAAGTCGAATTGCTCTGGGCTGATTGTCGCTTCTTACGATATCACCCTGGTTGTTTCGGCTTCTGTACAGCTCTCGTTAGAACTCTTGCGCCACCCTAACTACCGTATCAATTTTAGTTATGACATTGCTTTGCTTGTTTCTGAATGTATACATCTGAATTTTGCCTATGCACAAGTTTTCTTTTGCAGCTCTTATACCGGCGTCACATGGACACTTAATCGCGATAAGGGTGAGCCGGATCGGTTTTCTTCATCGCGATCAACTTTATGACCACTGCTACACGGCACAAGCTAATCCTGTTCGAGCTTGGGTCAGACGTAATGCAAGAGGCGGTGCTTGCATTCCGTTAAGCATGTCACTGAGAAACCTTGGCAACCAAGATTGCTATAGAGCCCTTTATCATCAATGTTTTATTCGTGTGAAAACCGCCCAAACGTCAAAAACTTGTGCCACAATAAAAAGTTTCATAAATGCATTATTCAATAGAAAATTTCTTGCCCTTTCCTATATTACCGTGCGAGAGTCCTAATATGTTTTTTGCTATTTCTGATGGCTCCCACTTGTAGCCGTTCAGTCGCAGCGAATCATCAACCTCGTTGTACGCGCCAGAGTTTCACTTCTCAAGTCTTCTAGTTACTCCCGCCAGCGGTCAATTACTGTAAAGATCTCTTCATTCGACCACGCACTGCGCATACGATGCGACGTGGTCGAAAAGCTCGTGACACTCACAATCAGTTTGCCTCGAGGTGCTCCGACTGCTCCGTTGGTGCGAAAGTTAGGCTAAGCGTGGAAGGCACCGGTCATCTGCTTATTGTCTGCTTCTCCCATAAATACATGCGGTCCATACGAATCCTAAAATATGTGACATTTCAGACACAGTTCCAATTTAAAGAGTTTGAAATTGACTTTTTTATGATTACCTTGTTGTTTTATTGTTTCTTTATTGAACTAAGCTCAATTTTTCTGTTTGTTGCGCTTTCAACAAGAGTGCCCAGGGGATGCAGATGACAGTGGAACCTCAATCTCTCTGCCAGATCGCGTTGCGCGGATCGCGACAGTCTTGATCCTGATGGCACTTGATCTAGATTTAAAGTTACAGTGGAGCAGCACCTAATTTCGATCGTTCTCTATACGGATCGACATTGATCGTGAAAAAAAATGCCCATGTGACACCGGTATTAGGCTCCTGCCTCTTTTGCAGCCGGCTCAATTCAGAAGACATTATCTGGCAACCTTGGCTTTTATGTACAATTCAATATGCTTTGTAGTTTTCCGAAAAGGAGCGAAAATATAAGAAAATACAAGTTTGAAAAGGTGAAAAATTTATGAAGCAATGTATGAAGAGAGCGGCGTTTCTATAGGCAAGCTTACCTTGCCCAAGGCTGGGAACTCCAGAAGAATAAGTCTGCTTGAGCTGATGTTTATTCTAGCAATACCCCATGTTCACAAATATTTCCTCAACAGGTTTTTTCTTTCTGCTATGCGCAATATATCATAATGAAATGTATCCAGAGGCCTGTCTGCACTTTAGTTAGTGATGCCAGTGAATACGTACGAATGTGTGTCCATAAGTGTAATCTTTCCCACGGGTGAGGTTCGAAGGTAGACTGTCCACGACCACCGGGAATATTCGACAATCTTTGAACTTCCTCACTGGGTAGCTAAGGTGTGCAATGGCGACGAACATTGATGGAGTGAACACGGTTCTGAAAACAAGCAATCAATAGAGCGACATTCATTGGCTGAACACAATCTACGTTCTAGATTTATCCACTTAAATCTAGAGTGCACGTCTTTGGTGGGCATACATACTTACCGGTAAAGACTGGTGTACTTATACAGGCAAATATCGCTATAGCGAAGTAGCACCCTTACTGAGTTCTACTATCAGACAATTTAGACGTGTAGCCTGTCCAAGAATTTATTGAGGTGCCTTCATGGTGTGACACATAATTGTTTCCTATAAGTGAATGCATGAACTTCGTCTTTGCCAAGATATAAATTACCGGTATGGAAGAAAGAAAAGTTTGGAGAGAGTATTGTGCAACGCAATGAAATAGAAAGTGACGAAAGTTGTATATGCGACGAACATGTAATTCCCTTGGGGGTTTCCGTTATTCCGTTAGGTGATGGGCTCCTGAGTTCGTTTGCGTGCTTTTCATAAGTGAGACCGGAGTGACTCTGTCAATTTTATTCCTGCAGCCTTTACTAGAAATATGAATGTTTGCAGAAGCAATAAGTGTATGAGAAAATTAGCTGCCATCTTCGGGAATGAATAAGTATTGCGACATAATCAGGTGAAAATGCCATATATTCTTTCGTCATCTCCGCTAAAAAGAGCCCAAGTGGTTTCTAGCCCAAAGATACAATTTTAATATGCTTGGATGAAGCTGAACTAAAGCTGTTCAGCGGTACGTGCGTGTCAAATATTCATTCTCGTAATTCTTAACGGCCTTCGGTAAAAGAGGTTTGGTTTGTCAAAATTACACAATCCAGCGTAGTTTCTTCTGGACCATTATCAACCACATACCATATAATACTTGCTGTAAAGTGCAAAGATATGCAAATCATATTGTCTAGGACACACTTCATCAATTTCAGGACGGGGTAGCCGGCTGGATCATCCAGAGACATGCCAACAACATAGAATAAAGTCCTCGTGCTTGTAAATCTCGGCTTCAGGTAGAGATACAGCGCCTGGAAACAAGGAACATGGTGAGCAAAACTTGTTCTCGTTTCGCCAGTCGTACTGACTTACAGTAACTTATGAATGACGTCTCCGATAGCTTACAATTTGCAAATGCTAGAAGAAAACACGATGGTGGAACTAGCGCGTGCAGCGACCAGCCCGTGACTAGCGCTTGACTGTTTAGGGCTAATAAGAGCGAAGTTGAACCTGAATACTTGTGAGACTACTCAATATATGTAACATTGTGTGTGACTGAAACCAGTCATCTGACCAATTATTTTGTCTTCAAGGCAGCGTGTGCTTCTCCAAAAAACCAGATGACATGCCATTCTATCTTTAACGCAGCAAAAAGTTATATCCTCATCACAGTATGTCTGAGGAAGATGCCACTATTGCTGCATTAGAGAAGACGAATTGTCGAAAGTAGGCTTCAGTACACGCCGTATTCAAAATTTTTTACCTTGGCCTCAAGCTTCGATTTTTCTCTTATTCGGTATCTCACATGAATGAAATGGCACCATGGCATTTTCATGGTGAGAATGGTATTACAAAAAAAACATTCTTCGTGGTGTGTTATCCGAAAAGTGGAATGAAGAGCGAGCTTGAGGAAACTGGCATGAAGTTGAACGTGACGATAAAATGGAGATCACATAAAACGTTCAATTATTAGCAGTACTCAATTAGCCAGAGCTCCGAGTGTTCATAGAGTTATAGAGTGGGATGAAAAATAAGTCCTATGAAGGAAAATCACGGAGTTCTTTGTTGTTCTATCGAGGGAGGTGAAGTGGGACATTGAGGTCAACAACTAGGTTGCAGGTGATGTGGAAGATAAATCGCAGAACCATGTAATAGGTTTACTCAAAGGCTTTGGATGAACATGGCCACATTAGGTGTCTGCAATAAACCCTTGCACGATCACTAATGTTCCCCAAATAGCAACTCATACAACAGCCGTTCGAAAAACATCTGAGAGAACAGATATTTTATCTGTTGGTGGAAGTTTTCATGGATCTTTTGGTGTAGCGTCAAACTGTGCCCAGAAAGAATTGTGCTATGATGAAATAGATAAATCGCAGGAACTGGAAACGCGCTAACTGAAGTCTCAAGCAGCCACGCAAAACGGGCGATGTTCATCGAAACCCCGATATCACTGCATCAACAAACAGATTTTAGTTGAAAAGGCAGTATAGCCCTGAAAAAATGCGAAAATATGATGAATGGCATTTGCGTCAAGCGTTTTACGCGTAATACGCGTATCACGCGTATTACCCACGATGCCGCTAGTCGTCGTGGTTTTAAGTTTAGAAGAACTACCAAACAAATACATCTATAGCCGCCGGCTTAACCCCAACAGCCCAGCACAGACAAGAAAAACTATGTTTGAAAGGACTGGTCAAAAAACTACTCCTGCAGAAGCTCTATAAATGTGGTTGTTGAACTTCCTTTTTTCTAAAAACCCAGCAGAGCTGAAATACCTTGTTGTATGAAGAGCATTGCCACCTCATCCTGCTACATTACTCAATTGACCTTATCTGGTTTTGACATTTTAATTGAGCCTCAGGTGGTCTGAATTTCTGTAGGCTTTTGCAGCATGCCTAAAAAGCATGACTTACTTCCAACATGGGTATTTGTAGAAATAAAAAGACGGCCTCATCACTTCATAAAATTTCGCTGAAGTGCTTTTAACCCTCGCTCACCTTTCTGAAAGTGTTTCACGAGGCAAATGAAGATTCAGAGTGAGACGAACATTTTGGCATAATACAGAAACCGTCAATTCAGAAAGAAGCTAGGTTCGTGATAATTTCTGCCAAAAGTAGTAAATTATTATTGCATTCTACTTTATCAGAAAACGAAGTAATGGTGAAAATATATACAAAATTTAAGAAGTTTGTCAAGTTAAAAACGAACTCTTTTACGGCGCATATATTCTATAACAGTAATAAATGCAATGCTGATTGAAAAAAGAAAGTCTCATGTTTAGACAGGGTAGGTAAGCTTCAAGTAACAGAAAGTCACTGTCACAAGATAGAACCTTCTATCAAAATACGACAGTTAAAAGAAGGTATCTTGGCTTCAGTGTCCACTCTCTGCTTAACTATATCTCGCCGAGCGTTAAAGCTCTGATATCTCTGTCAGACCCTGGATGATTTAGATTATGATTCTCCAACATTGTGTAAGATTACGTGTGCTATCTTCGTTCACTTTTATTGGAGAGCTAAACAACACTGTTATTTCGTAACTACACTGTTGACAAATCATTAAAATTGCATATATTGCTGTTTTCTGAAATTGTAGCGAGACTAATAACATAATACCTTACGAGAAAACACACGCATGTTCTGGCATAGTGGGTGCGCGAAGAAAAGCCGTAGCTGCAATTAAAATTGATAATTAGAACACCTTGATAACTCAGAACACCTTTTATGACTTTATAAACGAAACGCGGCAGTCGAACAGGAATACAGGAATACAATGGGTGTCGAGCTACACTAACTCTTAGAACGAGTTCAAAACATGAGGCTACAGCAGCTGTATCTTTTACGTATCCTACTATCTTCAATAACTCCGAGGAATATGGGATGCACTGAAAACGAAAGCAACTACATAAACTAAATAAGCTAAATGACTTGTTGGCCGATAAGCTCTGAATTCATGGAACGTTATGCGATAGACCACAGAAGCTGACAACTTTATTGTCGCGAGAGGAAACGGTAGGCAGGAACTCGAAGTGGAGGACTGTTTACTCAGCCACAGCTGTCATTCACTTCTTCGCTCTCGTCTTCTGCCACCAACACAGCGTGGCATTACCCTCTCTCCAAAGAAAAAAAAAGAAGAAGAAGCGTCGCTTGAATACCAAGGCTCCGAAAAACAACAAAAGGTAGTCAGAAATGTCTGTGTCCTTTGAAAAGAAAAAGGACGAGATGAAAAATAAAGAAGCAAGAAAGTAATGCACAATTGTCTTGAAGGCTATTTCCACATCACAAAGTTCTTGATTTTCAGTCAACGCGAATAGTACGACTTCATCCTGAAAACGTGAACCACATCCGAGGAGCGTGGTCTGCGAGAACGGTGTGACGTGTCTGCTGGGACAACTTCGTAGTTCACTTCGCCGAGGCGATGAAGAACTCGGTTGGGTCCAAAGTACCGACATAACAATTTTTCTCAGCGTCGCCGTTTATGTATAGGAGTCCAAATCCAGACTAGGTCACCGGGTTTGTATATTACTGCTCTGTAGTGGGTGTTGTATCGGCGATCATCTTGATTTTGTCGCGATAAAATGCAAAAGCGCACCAGCTGCCGGGCGTCTTCGACACGCTGAACAAATACATCTGCGTCCGGGGTAATCGTGTCCAGCAGAGTTGGTTGCACCTTGGTGTCGAGCATTGTGGTGACGTCGCGGCCGTAAACCAGACGAAAAGGAGCAATGCCGGTGGTTTCCTGCAAAGCCGTATTGTAGACAAATGTTATATATGGGAGGATTTCATCCCAATTCTTCTGATCCTTGGCGGCATACATCGAAAGCATATCTGCAATCGTTTTGTTAAGGCGTTCACTTAACCCGTTAGTCTGCGGGTGGTACACAGTTGCAGTTCGGTGCATCGTGCCGCTCAGCAACAGGATCTGTCGGAGCAATTGTGCCGTAAAAGCAGTACCACAATCTGTGATGACGACAGCGGGAACACCGTGGCGGAGAACGATGTTCTTGATGAAAAAAATTGCCCGCAGCTTCCCTCGGGGGAACACTGAGGAGGATGCGGAGCATATAATTGGTTAACGGGGTGTTAAAGTGCGACTTACTTGGGTCGATGGCTAAATTGGTTAACGTGGTTGTGAAATGGGGTGTTAAATTGCGACTTACTTGGGTCGATGGCTAAATTGGTTGACGTGGTTGTAGGAGGGGGTGTTAAATGAGTGAACACGTACACACGTATGCGAAAGGGCGGCGCTGGTCGAAGGGACGTCGATCATTGTGTTTGTGGATTCGTTGGAATTCATTTCACCGCGACCATGGACGTCGACGCGCCGTACAAACCAACCGACGAGCGGCAACTGAGCGAGCGAGCGCCGACCTTGAGTATATATACAGCGCGACGGCGCATGCACTGTCAGCTGTCGAATGTTCGAGAAGGGGGAGAAGCGCAACGGCGCATGCGCGCGCGTCAGCTGCCGATATTCTCGAAGCGCGACGGCGCATGCGCGCGCGTCAGCTGCCGATGTTCTCGAAGCGTGACGGCGCATGCGCGCTACATTATACAGCTAGCGAATGTTCGTGAAGAGGAGAAGCGCACGCGGTGTGTAGAGGAGGAAGGGTGCACAGATGGTGGAGGAGTGAAGCGCGCGCGGTGTCTAGAGGAGGAAGGGATGCACAGATGGTGGAAGAAGGAGGAGGAAGCTTGCGGACGGCGCCGCACTACAAGCCTCGAGTATTAGATGCTCCGCATCTAAAAGTCAGCCACCTCGGAAGCAGTTGCTCGCTGGGCGGCGTGCGTTTCGCAGTATCAGGTCAAGTATTCGGTGGCAACCAGAGTCCGGCGGATATCAGCCGTAGACTTCAGAAATGGGCCGAGTAAATTCATCCCGACCTTTTCAAAAGGTGCGTGAGGGGGTCGCAAAGGCTGAAGCAGACTGGCTTGTTTCGTCGTTGGAGTTTTGCAGCGCTGACAGGCTATGTCTTGACGTACTGCCGGACGGTTTTCGTAAGTTTCTGCCAGTAGTATTTGTCTTTGATCCGCGCCAAAATACGCGCGAAGCTAAGATGCCTTGACGCTGGCTCGTCGTGACAAGCACGCAAAATATATTCGCGGAGAGCAGCAGAAACGACGAGGAGGTAAACAGTTTTCGTTGAATGGAATTGCGCTTGTAGAGGATGCCTTGGCGTAGACAGAAAGATGACAAATCACGCACGAATTGACGTGGGGGTTGTGGGCGACGTCCCTCAAGGTATTCGATCAGTGGTTGTAATTCTAAGTCTTCGCGTTGCTGCTCAGCCACGTTTAATGATGCGAGAATGGCAAGGCAGCTGAAGTCTTCATCATTGTCTTCTTCAGTGACCTCGACGGGTGCGCGGGAAAGACAGTCAGCGTTGGTGTGTTTCTGACCAGACTTGTAAACCATCGTTATATCGAATTCTTGTAACCGAAGGCTCCATCTTGCGAGACGGCCCGAAGGATCTTTCAGATTCGCCAGCCAGCAGAGAGAGTGGTGGTCACTGACGATTCGGAACGGGCGTTCGTACAAGAGGGGCCTGAATTTCGTTATGGCCCATACAACCGCCAAACATTCTTTTTCATTCGTCGAGTAGTTCTTCTCCGCAGATGACAACGTGCGGCTAGCGTAGGCGATGACGCATTCCACGCCATCTTGATATTGCACGTGAATACCTCCGAGGCCAAGGTTACTCGCGTCAGTGCAGACTTCTGTGTCTGCTTCGGTGTCGAAGTGACCTAAGATCGGTGGCGTTTGTTGGCGTTGTTGAAGGTCGTGGAAAGCACCGGATTGTTTGGGGCCCCAGACGAAGTCGACGTCATCCTTGACGAGCTGTTGTAGAGGGTCGGCGATTTTCGAAAAGTCGGCACGAAGCGGCGGTAATAAGCACAAAGTCCCAGAAAGCGGCGTATATCATGCTTTGTTTGCGGTATCGGGAACAAAGCAACTGGCACAGCCTTGTCAGGATCGGGGCGAACACCACTGCTGCTGACAATGTGGCCAAAGAACTTCAGTTGGTCATATCCAAAATAACACTTTCACGGTTTCAGAGAGAGGCCAACAGTACGAATAGCCAGAAGAACCGCCTCAAGCCGCTCAATGTGCTTTTCAAAAGTCGTAGAAAAACATTGGCAGCATATCCACGGAGTGAATGATGGAGAGTAAGGCGAAGCATTCGTCCGTCCATATGTCCTTGCTTTTTTCCGTCTGTGCGACCGTCCATGCGTCCATCCGCCCGTCCGTGCGTGCGTCCGTTTTTGCGTTCGTCCATGCATCCGCCCCTGCGAGCGTTCTTGCGTCCATTCATGCATCTGTCTGTGTGTCCGTTCGTCCATCTATTCAACACTCCAAGTATCACCATCTCACAACTTTTCATCATATATTCCCCATATAGAAACACCGCCATCCAGCGGAAATTCCAAGGACTAAACGAGAGGTGGCACACGCACACTTTCTAACAGTTTGCGCTTCGGGTCTACTTCCCACCTTTAACCAGCTCGAGTTCATGGTATATACTAGTTCACTGTATTTATGGCACTGCGGCCCAACACTCGCTAAACCTTTTAAAACTAAGGTGGTTACACCCAGTGGGTATAACGTAGCAACCCTTTCCCTTCACATAATGCACATTGTACATGCGATGGCGTCTAATGGGGATCGCAGCGTGCAAGTAACTAAAAGCCCAATGCTCCTGTCTCTCATACCCCATTATCAGCTATTGGCATGTATATTGAGCACTATTTTTTGTTGTTCAACAACGCACAGAAAGAATCTCTCACAGGCACCACCTTGGAGGTCAAAATGTTTGCAGGTCAAAGCGTAAGACTGGTTACATACTACGACGGGACGCGGGATTAACGGGTGCCGCTATAAGGAGCTTCGCCCCTATAAACGACTACATCGTCTAAATACACTAAACAAGAGTACCACTTCAAGCCACATAAAACTGTGTCCATCATTCGTTGGAACGTGGCTGGAGCGGAGCCCAGGCCAAAAGAAAGAACTTTAAATTCATAGAGACCGTCCGGTGAAACAAACGCTGCTTTTTTCTCGGTCCCGTTCATCTACTGCAGTCTGCCAATACCAGCTACGGAGATCCATGGAAGAGAAGTTATGGGCGTGTCGCAGGCGATCCAAGGAGTCATCGATGCGAGGAAAAGGATATACGTCTTTTTTCGTTAACTTGTTCAGTTTGCGGTAGTCGACGCAGAATCGTAATGAACCATCTTTCTTTTTAACCAGAACAACTGGTGACGCCCAAGGACTAGTCGATGGTTGAATTACGTCGTCGTCGAGCATTTGTTTCACTTGATGACCGATAGCATCTTGCTCCTTCTGCGACCCGCGGTAAGCATGTTGGCGCACGGGTTGCACGTTGGGCTCCGTGATAATTCTGTGCTTCATTAGAGGAGTCTGCCGGACTTTCGAAGTAGTGGCAAAACAGTCACTAAAGGATGAGAGGAGACGGAGGAGCCTTGCTTTCTTAGGTTCTTCCAACTGGCGATTGACGTTGAGGCGACTAGTCACGTCAGTATCGCAGCTGTTCTCAGTCGAGATCGTCGTAATCAAGGGGAAGGCTTCCAATTAATCCAATGCCTCCAAGTGAGCTACGGGTGTGCGTTTCGCACAATGCCTGTATTCGCCACCGAACTTCGTAAATAAAACCGTAGTCTGACCATTTCGCAGTTGAACGAGACTTCGAGCAATGGCCACTTCCCCATCAAGCAATAACGTCGGGTTACTTTCGGCGATGCCCGTAATCAACTGCTCCCGTGGACACTCAACAAGCACGAATATACTACTGCAAGGTGGCGACGTGACGCAATCATAGACTACGCGTAAGGCCACGCCACGATGTTCGTTCTTAATGTCGAAATCTCGAGAAACAGGGTTAACAAAACTGACGAACAAATCACGCAGATTAATTATCACTTCATACTATTGCAGAAAATCCATGCCCAAAATGACCTGCCGAGAACAATTGGGCTGTACAAGGAAGGATGCTATAAAAGCCGACGCACAAATCTCAAGCCTGGCGGTGCACCTTGATATAGGGGATACGAGGTGTCCTCTGGCGGTGATTAGTTGAGGGCCGCCCCACGTTGTCAGCACCTTGTGTAGACGGGTGGCCAATGAAGCGCTCATCACCGAGTAATCAGCTCCCGTGTCGACAAGCGCAGTCACCGGATAACAGTCGATGGAAACGGTAATGGCAGCGGATGTTCTGTTGGCGGTTTCACAAACAGGCTTTAACGGCACGTCGTAAGGCAGCGGCGGAGGGTATTTGTCGGTTCGCGTGACAGCGTCCTCACCTCCGGAGTTCGCCGTTTTCAGTTTCCTCGGCGTGGGCTGGCGCCACTGACACCAGGGGACCCAAAGGCGGGTCGGGCGCGGTGCGTTAATGTGGACGGAAGGGGTGATGGTGACCGTGGGTGTCGTCGCGGCAGGACAGGAGCGTGATGACTACCTTCCACGTAATCCACAATTTCTTGTGGGCGCTTACCATAGCGTGGACAACGTGCATCTGGGTGGAATCCGCGTAGGCCTATTCGTCGGTAGTAACAGTCGCGGTACATGTGTTAAACTTCGCCACAATGGTAGCACAAAGGACGATTGTCGGGTGCGCGCCAGACGGTGGACTTCCGCGGGCTAGGACGAAAATCGGCCTGAGAAGACAGGCGATGGGCTGGACTTGGAAAGCGTCTGGGGGTCCCAGTAGGTTGATGAGTAAAATGGGCCGTCGACAGCGTAGAGGCGCGTAGGGCATCCGCGTAGGAAAGCGTGGGAGGTTCTACTTGTGATGGTGTTGAGGAGTGAACGAACTGACTGATTTCGTTACGAATGACGTCCGTAAGAGCATCGCTACTGAGAGGGGATGCTGCATGAAATTTTCGAAGTTTTTCGCGTACAACTTGCCGTATGAGTGCTGTGAGGGCCTCCCTGTTATCACCTTCTGGTACAAGCGAGCACGCAGCGGACATGGCCGTCTGATGCTCATACTGCGACATCCGCTGCCGAAGCATGCGCTCCATAATTGTGGCCTTACGTGTGAACTCTGAGACAGTCGTAGGAGGGTTGCGCACAAGACACGTGAAAGTTGCTCCTTTACGCCTCGCATTAGCAGGCGCACTTTCCTCTCTTCTGGCATGTGGGGGTCATTCCGTCAAAGCAATCGCGACATTTCTTCGACAAACATGGCGACGCTCTCGTTCGGCATTTGAAATCGCGAAGAAAGTGCCTGCTCCACTCTCTCTTTTCGTTCGGGGTTACTGAACGCGTCGCGAAGCTGCCGATGGAATTCCTGCCAACTTGTGAATGAAGTTTCATGGTTCTCATACCACACTCTTGCCGCGTCTAAGAGGGAGATATACACGTTCTTCAACTTACGGTGATAGTCCCAGTCGTTGATGGCCGCGAACCGGTCGAAATCGTCAAGCCAGTCATCGACATCCTCACTGGCGTCGCCGTAAAATGGGTTGCGTGTGCGAGGCATGTTGATGACACAGGGTACGCTAGCGAATGGGTCATGCTCGGTTTGAGTTGTGTATGTGGCAAACATTGTCCTCACGGAACTTGCCATGGGGCCGTATTGTGGTGGTAGTCCTTGAAGGCGACGGCTGCTTCGATAGATGTCAGCAGACCCTGGTTTCTTGTTCAGGACCAGCAGGCATAAGGCGTTGCAGTACAGAACCCAGCACGTCCACCAGTCTGTCGCGAGAGGAAACGATAGGCAGGAACTCGAAGTGGAGGACTGTTTACACAGCCACAGCTGCCATTCACTTCTCCGCTCTCCTCTTCTGCCACCAACACAGCGTGGCAATATTTTGGCAAATTTCGAGCAATACACGAGAATATGTCTATCAATGATAGCCCGCAGACGCGATTAACCCCCAAGAGACACTAATAACGTCGAAGGGAACTGTCCATATCCAAAAAGTAGAAAGTACTTGTCTTCGTTTTACAGAAGAGCCCCAGAGAAGAAACACCAACCAATCCCATGCATGGTAGGAGCCGATTTCACTCAATGGCGTTTCTAGCTTTCAGACATTGTTTACGACGTGGTAAATTTACTTGTGTATACTGACAAGTTTCGTAGAGTCTTTCGACACACGTCAGAAACTGTGAGGCTTATAGAGTAGCTTATAGTCCAAGGATCACTTCACCCACGGCAGCAGCCAGGTTTCCGCACGCTGTGATATTTACGCCAGATAAAATACTATAGGACTCAGCTGGTAGACCTAATTTCTAAAGTATAAAACATTTCTGCTATCGCATTTAGCGCCCAGCCCTATCAACATGATTGTTTTAAGGGATGATTGCTAGGTAGGCCTACCAAAACGCAGTTTTCATTTTTAGAGCAAAAAATATTACCAACTCTGAGGGTCAAAACCATCTATGGGCCAGAGCGTTTGTGTGTTCCAAGTCCTTTAAAGGTGGGGCCTGTCACCACAATATTGAAAAGTACGCTGCCTTTTTTCCATCATCGTTTCAGTGCATATGCTCCTTTTCCACAATTATTCCCTTATCGGTTGAATATAGTCACCTGTTATCATTTGCATTCTTTTTCATAAGAAAATTTATCACCAAAATTCATTTTTGCACTTCCTAAAAAGTACACTGGCGTTTTTTTCATCATCATTTCGGCACATATGCTCATTTTCAACAAATCTTTCCTGAGGAGTTTATTACACGCTTTTGTTGTGATTTTCACTCTTTTTAATAAAAAAATATTCCCCAAAATAATTTTGTGCAATTTCTAAAAAGTACGCTGCCTTTTTTCTATCATCGTTTTAGTGCACAAGCTCCTTTTCCATAATTATTTTCTTATTGGTTGTTTATACTCACCTGTTTTCATTCCCATTCTTTTTCATAGGAAACTTTATTATCAAAATTCAATTTTGCAATTTCTAAAAAGTACGCTGGCATTTTTTTCATCATTGTTTTGGTGCATATGCTCATTTTCAACAAATGTTTTCTGATTGGTTGAATATACGCACTTGTTATCATTTCCATTTTTTTCATAGAAACCTCTGTCACCAACAACTATTTTAGTGAAATTGTCGTTGTATGTTGTGAGCAGATTGCGCAAGTTTTTTTAACAATGAAGGCGTGGTTTTCTCAAGATCAGTTTTTTTAATCTTTGGCTACCTGATATACCTTTTTTGAAAATTATCCAACCAATCTGACTCAGACTTTTTCATATTATAATTATAAACACCTTTCAAATAGCCTGAAAGAAATTAATAGTACAAGTAGAGACTCAGTTTTTTCGTTGTACACATTGATAATAATCAGATCTATCAAACAATTATGCCAAGATTGTTCATGCCATATGACAATGTTATTAGAAAGAGCTGCAGTGTAAGCGTGCCCCACCGCGGTGGTCTAGTGACTAAGGTACTCGGCAACTGGCCTGCAGGTCGCGGGATCGAATCCCGGCTGTGGCGGCTTCATTTCCGATGGAGGCGGAAATGTTATAGGCCCGTGTGCTCAGATTTAGATGCACGTTAATGAACACCAGGTAGTCTAAACTTCTGGAGCCTTCTACTGTGGCGTGTCTCATAATCATATGGTGGTTTTGGTACGTTAAATCAATCAATAAAGCGATGTAAGCGTAAAGAAGCAAAAGCGGAAGAAAAGGCACCATGCGATGGGTGGGGACGGAAGCTATAACATTCCAATAGCGCGTCCAACGCTTTACTAACTGAACTACCATGGTTACTAAACCACCGTCCACTTTATCTAGTATATATGTGTGTAGTGCCAACATCACCATCATCATTTCTCAATCACCGCGCCACGCCTCTCGCGCAGCTGATGCGAGCTCGAGCAGCATGAAGAAGAGAACGAGCTGACACGCTTGGCGTGGCGGACGCTGGTAGCCGATGTGGCTCTGCTTCAGGCCTGGAATAAAGTGGCGAGTTCGGCACGGCCCCATCGGCCACCTTCGACGTCATCTCACGTCTCTCTTCTCTCGCCGCTACATTGGTGACCCGGAGAACGCGCCCTTCGCCGAGCGGCCCGCTGCCATGTTCCCGCAACTCTGCCCGCCAGTGCCGCCGTTCCAATCGACCTACTCCAAGGTATGGTTCATGCAGCTCGATGCCGTTCTGGCGTTGAATGGCGACATGGACTAGCCGCTGATGCACGCCATTCTTCAAGACGCTCCCCCCCCCTAGCTCTTTGCGCGATTTGAAGGTGTATAAAAAAGAAAGAGAAAGAGACTATATACATGAATGACCTTCCGCCAGGTGTCCGTTTAGGAAGTCCAGTTTGTCAACGTTTATGGGCCATCAGTAGGCAGTGTGTCTCCGGTGGGCGACTCTGGGAGAAGCGCAAGGGCCGAAGAAGGAAGTACCGGGTCGCTGTGTTCATAGACACGTCCATCCGACAATTACGCGGCGGGACCATTCGAATGCGCACCCGCCGTTTCGAGTAGACGCGGCTGACAAACGTGCCCACAGCGGGAACTGTGGACAGGCGCTGAAGCGCTCGCGCTGGCAATGTGGGCGAAATAGTGTAAAGGATCGGAACGCACCCATTATGACCGAGCACTGAAGTTTCACAGCCACCCGCATGTCTTCTCCGGCCTACACAGACCACGATTTCTCAGACATGTCAGTCTCCACTACGGCTTCATCGCCGCGTGTCCCGGAGTCTGCCAAGACTACGGATATCCTCACGCTCACTATTCGCCCCTTGGTCGCGGAGACTTCAGCGTCGACGATGTCCGAAGGCGCCTCCCCACCCACCTCGACGCTCTCTGCGTCCTGCCAGCAGCGACAATCTTCAGCCTCGCAGTCTCCCGCAGCCGAAGTTAAAGTCATAAGCCGTCAACCACAGCCAAACTTCCGAGAGGCTGCGACTATGACTGACGCAGCTGAGGACGACGTACCTGGCGCGCCTATGGCACTGCAGACTACATATGCCACACATGCTGTAGAGGTTGTCATCGATCATGCAGACCTGCACACCAACCCTCATGCGCGGAGAACCGATGGTGTTTCAGGTGTGCCACCCGATCCTCCATCAAAGCTCACGTCTTCTGAGCTTCACAACTATTCCCCAGAGCATTTGGCGCCGGATGCAGTCCGCCACACAGGCTCGTTGGTAACAAGAGCGACGACGTGCGGTCCAACTGCATATCTGCCGCCCTTGATAGTATGCCAACGAAATCGTCACGTTCGGCATAGTACAGAGAGGCCCCTTTACAAGCCTCTTCCTAAACAGTCATGTGTTGCAGCCTTGGCCTTCAAGACGGCGCAAACACCTACGAGGTTTTCTCGACGCAAGGGCCAG
Organism: Rhipicephalus annulatus; assembly: GCA_013436015.1. Lineage (NCBI taxonomy): Eukaryota > Metazoa > Arthropoda > Arachnida > Ixodida > Ixodidae > Rhipicephalus > Rhipicephalus annulatus. The sequence goes on from WOVY01014674.1 coordinate 22,786, forward strand.
CCACTTGCCGTGCACATGACTAGCCGCGATGCACGGCGTTTCCGCATCCGTCGACTCGGCCACAAGTCCCAGCATGCCGGTCGCAGTGCTATGCGGAGGCCGGTGTTTCATCGACAGAGACGTCCGCACCAGCACGACCGCGACGCTTCTCCTTGTCGACAGCATGCTCGGCACCCTGTGCGCTGTCCGAGACCCCGCTGTGGCTGTGAAACTTCAATGCTCGGTCATCATGGGTGCGTTCCGATCCTTCACACTATTTCGCCCACATTGCCAGCGCGAGCTATTCAGCGCCTGTGCACAGTTCCAGCTGTGGGCACGTTTGTCAGCCGCGTCTACTCGAAACGGCGGGTGCGCATTCGAATGGTCCTGCCACGTAATTGTGGGATGGACGTGTCTATGAACACAGCGACCCGGCACTTCCTTCTTCGTCCCTTGCGCTTCTCCCAGAGTCGCCCACCGGAGACACACTGCCTACTGATGGCCCATAAACGTTGACAAACTGGATTTCCTAAACGGACACCTGGCGGAAGGTCATTCATGTATATAGTCTCTTTCTCTTTCTTTTTCATACACCTTCAAATCGCACAAAGCGCTAGGAGGGGGGAGCCCTGTAGTGCCATCATCACCATAATCATTTCTCAATCACCGCGCCGCGCCTCTCGCGCAGCTGATGCGAGCTCGAGCTGCGCGAGGAAGAGAACGAGCTGACACGCCTGGCGTGGTGGACGCTGGTAGCCGACGTGGCTCTGCTTCAGGCATGGAATAAAGTGGCGAGATCGGCACGACCCCATCGGCCGCCTTCGACGTCATCTCACGTCTCTCTTCTATCGCCGCTACATGTGCATCAATTGTGGGAGCATCCGTGGGCGCCAGCAGGAGCCATGACAACGAGTGTAGACCACGTTTTCCGCCTGTTCGACGTCATGCAGCATGCGGGCTTTTTACGAGATGGCAGCTGAATAATTTTTTCTCGCATACTGCCCCAAGGCAGAAAGTTTGCTAGGAGACCCTCGATTTGAAGGGAAAAGAAAGAAGAGTGCGGTTAAGAGTACATTTTCTTCGTTGGAATCACGTTAATGAGATCTCACATACAATCGTGCCAAGGAAAGTGTAAGCGATGTTGTTAGAAGTGATTACAACGCAAGTGTAAAGGAAAAAAAGTCTGTCTCACAAACGGGCAATACAAACTTCATCAATGAATATTGACACCTCAGCCAGGCCACGATGGCCGCTTACGTTAAAGAAATCATGGTCATCCGCAATTCCTGTGGCGTGTAAAATTCTGACAAAGCCACAACGATGACAAAGTTACCTCAACCACCTAACTACGTCAGGTAGTCTTTCGGCTCACACGCTGCAGCAGCTCTGATGTCATCTTCAGCAAAAAAGAACTTTGTATTTGAGCGTTTTACAAACGCCACTTCCCGTGCACCGGGTCTTTACGGAAGCAAACGCTCGACCATTCCGTGAGAGTTTCTGCACGGTCTCGAAGCGAGAACGGTGAACTTTAAGGCGACAAGCCTGTTGACGGCGACCACATGATATATTACAAGCTTTAGTAGGCCTGCGGCACCTCTAGCAGTCTTGTTGAAGGAAAAAGGATTTCCTGTTAACTACCATGGCCTGAACGAAACCACTCAAAAGGACGTATATGCACGCCTACTAAAAACAGTGGTGTGGATAGACTTTGGAACCTGGAGGATGTTTTTCATAAAAGTCTACACTACTAGTGATTAGCTAAGAAGCTTCGTCTTTGACGTGCTCATGGCCGACATTCTTTCACATCTCGGCCACGTGCCAATATGTTCCAAAATTAGTAAGATGAGACATTTTTGCACGTGGTTGAGTGGCTGACATAAAAATAGTGACATGCATGGCATATACAGCATGACCTACAATCCCCACTTACAGCACGCTTGCGATAATTTCGCTAATTTAACCTGAGGGAATTTAGATACTACGTGATGTACATGAATCACAGAATATAACAACATGTGGTAACACGAAAAGCACTTAAAGAGTATCGAAAGGTGGCTGAGTTGGAACTTATCTGTAGTGGGCAGCGCACAAAACGACAACACAAGAGAAGGTACGAGGACAGCGACTGGTTCAGCGCTTGTACCGCTTCTTTCTCTTGTGTGTTTTCATTCAGTGTCTTGCTCAGTATATATGAAAATTATAACACACACATCCTGTATGGATTGAGTCGCATGCCCTGCTCATGGTAAAATGGCGGCCGTTCCGCTAGTTTAATACGTTAACGCTATAATTACGCGACTTGACCGAATGACGAGTCCTAAGAACAAGCGGTGTTATGAAAAGCATCATATGCATCGCATTTAGAGTGTGACTTACATGCATGGCTCGTCACGTGCTCTCGGCCGTTTTGCTATAGCTCTATATATACCGTAACAGGTTGCGTACAACAGGAATTTGATGAATGACAGGTAGTACATAAAGATCAATGCATGCATGCAAAGTATGACAATTTTTACGCCACGCTCACTATGTGCTATCAGCTGTTAAGATAGCCTGACATATTTTCCGAATGTTATATCGCGGCGTGCCTCTAAACGAGCATACATGAAACGTTGGAGCATTCAAATGGTATATGCATATTAAGAACAGCACAATTCTCACGCTATGCTCCTGATCTGATCGTGGACATTATGGTAGCTTGACACACAGAAAACCTCGTCTGGCGTGATATAACAATGATGAACAAATGACAGGTGCCAACATGAATGTTACTATAAGTATTTAACATGCGGCATCTTTTTCGTGTCCCGCTTATGATTTGCGGGTGGCCGTTATGAGCCCTTGCCCAATATCAAAATTGCTATGTGACACGATTATGACGAAGACAAATGAGAAATAGGAACACCACAACTCAGAAATTCGTATCATGCATGATGAACATAAAAAAGCATGTCGTTACGCAAAGAATCATGGCAGGCATGTCATGTGCGGAACGTGTCCCACGACAGTGCTATGAGCAGTTCCGCTTGCTTGACATGCAGCGAAAGGCGCATGGAGTGACGTGAATCTAAGATGAAAATAAACGACAAGTATTAACACGAAAAACATAACACGCATTTCTTGCGTGGCATATTTCACACGCCACGTTGTTTATCTGTTGGTGGTAGTTTTATAGCCGATGCAATGCAAAACTTCTACAATGACCGCTAACCCATTCACCTAATATGACATGGCGTAGCATATAATAGAAATTGATGTCATGTACGAAATTACATACATTACAAGTCGTTTTGCTAGTGCGATATATAGCGAAATCGGTATGGCTTGGCACAGCTGCATGGTGAACATATATGAAGTTCACAGAACGAAAATAGTGGCATGCATGTCACGTTCGCAATAACTTAGACGCCTCGTTCAATCATAGTACTTTCATGGTGATTTCATGCACTTGTCAAACACCAAACTGTGTATCGAGCGAAATAAGTCCAATAGAGAACCTGTGCAAGTAGCAGCATGAAAATTATGACATCCGTGTCATGTGGAACACCATTTACATGCTGCGTTCACGGTGCGCTCGTGGTCATACTGTAAATGTGGTATCACAACATATCAATATTTTTTGTGTTATGTCAAATCTGCGCAAAATAGCAATGGGGTGGATAATATTAAAATCCAGATATTCATGTCACCTACAGCATGAGTTCAGCGAGTAATTTGTTGTTCTCTTGTTTATATTGTTAGTTATATACATACCCAAATGCATGGGGATTGTCAAAAGTGTTTCAATAATATGAGTGACAAGTAGTAGGATGACAACGACTACATTTATGGGATGTACGACTTTAGTTGCCTCGAAAAGTCTAGGAGAATTTGCAGTCATTTCTTTACAGCAGATATCTAGAATTGAAATAGGGTGGAATAACGGTCTGATGAACACAAACTGAAGGTCTAGCATGACATCCATAAAAAGCATGGTATGCACGCCATTTTTCACGTGTAATCTTAGTGAAGTTCTCACGGTGAAGGTGTCTTGCTTTTGTCAGAATAAGAACCCATGTGGTGTATGCAGTTCCTCCCTGACCATTCTGCATTGCATCGGTTATCGAAATACGCAGGCTGCTCCGATCACTTCTGGGCTTTATTGCAATATGAAAATTCACTTTGTTTCAAATTGCCTAGTGCAAAAATAAAATCAACTGCGAAAAAAACGTCACCTTTAGTACGTTGAAGACTTGAGTCATTACGGCAGCATCCGTGTACTCTCTGTAGATGTTCAGCAACCCAAAGTGGGTGATATTATCATTCCAAAAGGTGACTATACGTCCAAAGAATGCAGGGTACTTGGACTCTCGCAGGAAGTTGGGCCTGTACAGAGGATGGTCACAACAAATTCGTTCGCAGAGACAGAAGGCACGAGTACACGTTGCAGTGCACAATACTTGCTCAGGAAGTCGTCAGCACTATTTCTTTTTTGCCAATGTGCGAGACTGCTCAGAAGTCGAAAATATCGGATGCCTAATCTAACTAGAAAAGTAACCGTCTGATTCAGTGCCGATACACGCAGTCCGAATGTTCATAACATAATGACGTAAATAACTTGACTGAACAGATCGCCTAAATTAGCGCCGTCCTGATGACATCGCCTACTCTGACTTCACATCTTATTAGTCACGCATGAAACCGGCGGATGCTCAGTGGTTAGGTGGTCACGGTTGCAGTGCCAAAACATGTGACGCACCGAAGGCTTGCTAATACATGTGCTCCCAGAGGTAGTAGGAAATCATATCATGTTTGAATAGCTTTCACAGGTGCAGTGAGTAAAGGGTGGGGGGCTGATGGCATCGAATGACGCGTTCACAGTAAAGAAATATCTTGATGGTCCAAAATTTTAATAACAACTTAAACAATGCGCACACATTAGAACGCGAAACCAGGAATTAATGAAATAACTGTAGGGCTTGGGTTGATTATTGTCAGGTAGAGCGCACAGAGCAGTGCGCCGGGTGTGCTTCTCGCTATGATATTGAAAGAACCCATCTCGCTATCGAACCGCTATGGTGGTCTAGTGCTTATGCTACTCAAATGCTGGCCCGCAGGGTCTGGGCACAAATACCGGCGGTGGCGGCTGCAAGCTAGAGACCAGAGACTGCTGGATACCTGTGTACTTGTTGAAGCAATACTTCTTTGCAAATTAGTTGGTTCATACTTTAAAAATAGATTTTCTGCGCAAACTTGAAGGAAAGCGAGAAGGGGGAAAGATGGTAGTCTGCGCTCTTTCCTGTCTCCCTTCTTGTTTTCCTTTAGGTTGCGCAGCAAGCCGATTTTGCTGTGTACATAGTTCACTTTCTTTTCTGCTTTCCCGCGAAATCTATTTGCGTCAGGGCCAAGTGTACCATGCACATTGCTTTACGCACACGCTACATAGGCCTTGGGGATCATATTTTCTACATGCCTTCACTACTATGGCTCTCCTAATTGTATCGTGCTTTTCGGACGTTTAACTGTTACAATGGCCTCTGCTTCCTGCGTTTCATTGTCCTAAGTGTGTAACATGTACACTATACATTATAGGTTACTCGCAGAAGTGTGTTAAGTTCCTTGATATAATAAGACTACCCAAGAAGAACAGAAGAACATGAAAATATTGAGAACTTAATATATATCTATATATATATATATATATATATATATATATATATATATATATATATATATATATAGTCACGCATTAAAAGCCGTAGGGACAAGACAGGCGTGTATCTTCAAACGAAGCGCTAACACACACTTCTTCATTCTGTTTGCCCTTTTCGGCTGGCTAGGACTTTCCGGCTCAGAACTCTAGGTGACGTTATTACCCCTCCCATTAGATTATAGACTCGATGCTGATACACAATGGGACAGCAGGGGTCATAAGGGAAACAGTGAACTAAATACAGTGAACTAGTATATACCATGAAGTCGAGCTGGTTAAAGGTGGGAAGTGGACCCGAAGCACAAACGGTAAGAAAGTGTGCGTGTGCCACGTGTCGGTTAGTCCTTGCAATGTCCGCTGGATGGCGGTGCTTCTATATGGGGAATATATGATGAAAAGATGCGAGATGGCGGTACTTGGAGTGTTGAATAGATGGACGAACGGACACATAGATGCATGGATGGACGCATGAACGGACGCAGGGGCGGCTGCATGGACGAACGCAGGGACGGACGCATGAACAGACGCACGCATGGACGGGCTGATGGACGCATGGATGGTCGCACTGACGGACGCATGGACGGACGGAAGCAAGAACGAATGGACGGACAAATTCTTCGCCCCACTCTCCATCATTTACTCCGTGGATATGCTGGCATTTTTTTCCTGTCTCTTAATTCACTCTTGATCTAGCACACGTTTTCATATTGTGATGTATTCCACCAATGATTCCGGAATCCATCAACCCAGCATTTTATTAGGGTTTTTAGAGTGACAGAGAGAAAAACGAAAAATAAGGCAGGGAGGTGAACCAGAACTGAAGCATACGGTTTTCTACCCTGCATTTAGGGAAGGGCCAATGCTGAAGAAAAAAAAAGCAGAGCGAGTAGTACACAAGCAAAAAAGCTGAAATTGGGGGTGCACAAATTTTTGCTTATTCTCGGATCTACACCGAGGACAGTGCCATTGCATGGTGGTCTACCTAGTTCATGAGTTCACCAAGAAGCTACCGTTTGACAGCGTGAGACAAGAATAGTCGACCAGTCGTAAAACGTGGACATAAAGTTTTGCAAAGGAGATCTGCGTCATCTGGCAAGGTGGCAGAATGATTACGAAACGAAAATTAGCTTCTTGCCGCAAAATGCGGTGGTTCGAAACATACCGGTCACATTGTGTAATTCTAAGGAACGTCATTTGCAATATTCTGTGACCATGTTTGTGGAGTTGTTCACGATTCAGCGTTTCATTGAACTAACTGGCTTCCTGGATAGCTGAGTTGGTAAAACGACCAGACCATCAGCGTGTTGGTCCTGTGTTCACTGTCCCGACAAGGGCCTGCCTTTCTACAACAGCATAGAAGCATTTTTTTTCGACAAGTGCATCCTGAGCTTCTCCTGCCATTGTCCTACAAATACACAGCCGCGTATTTATCTTGCGCAACCTTTGCGCCACCTACGGAATTCCTCGGAGATAACTTGAAAGAACCTATTTTAGGTTTATGTGAATAAATGTGATCGTAGAAACAGTGAAACAGAATTAACAAGGGGAGGGAATGAACGAAAAAAAATTGGCGTGAGACATACGCAAAATGTACGAAATATCATGAGCAAATACAAACTCAAGTTTATTCAAAATGAATACTGATTGCTTGATGGTGTGAAATACAGCTCATAAAGACGACACACATAAAAAAGTGAAAGCATAGCCCTAACGCTTTGTCTTCTTTTTTGTGCATTGTCTTTATGTGCTGCGTTTTTCACCATGAAGCTAAACGAACTCGTCCAATTTTCTACGCTGCTGCAACCTTAAAAGAATACCACGCGAGTGACCGTACCTTCATCCTTCACAAGCCCTCAACCACGTAGCGGGAATCAACAGAACTAATTTCAAATAACCTCCTTTAGACCTTCATGAATTTATGTGAACAAACAGCACTGATACAAAAATTGAAAGGCAACATCGGTAATGAGTGAGATCGAAGCCCCTCGCTCTGCCGATGTGGACGTGGCGGCAGTGTTAACTGACCCTACCTCCCGAGTTTGCGTTTGCTTGTTTCGGACAAACTCTTTGCGCCCGCACGTCCTGCAATTTCTTCTTCTGTGCCTGCGGCTTTGCGTGGGCTGTGTATTAGTGCGGCGCCTGCTGGTGCATGCTTTATCGCGCGTTACCACGTCACAGTTGCGTGCTCACATGGGTAGTTGCGTTCTCCTTCCTGCTTGAACAGCGACTACCTATCGCTGAGCGCTTTATGAAACCGAAATTGCGGCTCGGTGCTCTCAAAACGCCTGTACATAACAAACTGTCCCGCGCAATCGAGGGTTCCGGTTGTGATAACTGGGTCATAATCTATACATGTCAGCAAAAAATGTATGTGTCTGTGCTCTTTTAACGCAAGAAGGCTTCCGTACACCTACCAATATTTCAAACAGTCCCACAAGATATATCCAAAAAGCATAATCGTGAACATAAGACTAGCTACGTAAGTGATTGTTAGTATAATTCCGAAAACACTTCCACTTGATGCAATTGCACATAACGCAGCTGCGTGTTCGATGGGCGTCATGGTTTTCAAGCTTGCTGTCGTGGACTTATGGGGCTCATTAGTATGCTCTTTCTGCTTTCAGTCACCGTATATCTAGCACGGTATTTTTCCCACTGTATAAACGCAGCACTCTGGAAATTCATAGACAAGTAGCGCCACCCGTTGGTGCAGTTTTAGTGTATTACAAAGCCCGACAACCTTGCGTAGCTAGCTGTGCAACCAGGTGCAACTAGCACGGACGACAGAACGATTGAGCGAAATAGTAGGGGTGTTTGCACATTGTACACTCCGAAGAAGAGCTACGAATTTTTTTCCACTTTTCGGACGCGGCATCAAACCGCCACGACGTGCTTGTCAGTCCACTTGCCGGAACTACGACAAAAACAAGAGCAGACCCAACAGTTCCACGCACTACGAAGAAAGATCACGGTCGACGGTACTGCTGCATTGTGAATTGCCACGAACGTAAAGGACTTCGGGTTTACTGATTTCCGTAGCTGCCGCGAAGCAGAAAGGCAACAGCGCTGGCCCCGGACCATTGGAAACGTGTTGGGTTAGCGAAATACTCGCCTTCTCTACAACAGGTGGTCACATGAGAACGTGTGATAACGTTAGCCTTCAGTTATTGTTTTGAGTAGCCTTGACATAACATGGTGGTAACATTGATTATAAAGCTCACCACAGCCCCTAACCATGGTGCGCGTGGTGGTGCGCGATAACTATAGTACAGCTTGCCAGATCAAGGATTTTCGAAAAACCATGCTTCAACATCAATGAATGTGAAGTTCTTATGCACGTTCGCTGTGGGTGGCTCTGATTGTAGTGCCCAGTTACGGCCAGCGCGGCAACGAGGTCTTACAATTGGCCTGCATGCCTGGCTTGACACCGCTTTGACGCATTAGACACTGGGGCTGAGCGTACCCTGATTTCTTCCGAGTCTGTGCTCCCAGAGATGCACCAAATGTGGCGACAACAGAGAATACGTTCTTCTAGTTATCTCATGTCGTCGGCACCCCTCGTAAAACCCTTTGGACACGCCTGACCAACTGACGGATTAGGAAGAGTTGTTGGCCGTGGAGGCGGCTTGCATTGTTGTCAAGGTGCCCCGGACAAAGGGCCCAGCGTCTCGGAACTATCTCCGTATGCATTTCTCACGTTCTCCGTGGCGCCTTGATGCCGCTGTTTCTACAATTTGTGCTCTGCTTGGCGTCACATACCTATCACTGCCACAGACTACAAAGTTGACTTCTACATAAGACTCAACGACTTCGTGCTGTGCTGTGTCGTGCGTGGTGTGCAGTGTTTTTCCCCTCGCCATTGGCTGAACTGGGCATCCCTCTTCCCCCTTTCGTGTGTTGGGAAGGAGGTGGCGTTTCACCTTCCCCTTTTGGGGGCAAAGATGAAGATGTCATAGTTTATTGTACAGTCCTGTCCTCCATTGTTTTTTCCTGCAGGGAATTCAGGAAGGCCAGGTAAAAAAATGCGAGCGTTGGGGTGCTCCCGACAAGCTCTCACAAGCTCCCAGAAGCTCCCGTCATGCTTCCATCGAGAGCTTCCATGATGCTAACACCATCATGTAACACGCTACCTGTAAATATTGCAATTAAAAGTAGCTCTTAACAGATCCGGGCTCCTCTCCTCGACATCTCGCCGAGACTCTGGCTGGCTGAGGTCCTCTGTGCAGATCACCGGCTACATCAAAGGGTAATGGTATAGCAGCGTTTTTCGCAGCACCACAACTTCGCAGCACCACCTGCGAAAATCGCAGGCGGTGCTGCGAAGTGACGCCTATGGCGCTTGAGTCGGCTGTTATATTGTAGCACATTTGACAGCCGTTTTAAAAACCACGCACCTAAAAGTACGTGATCTTCTCGTCAAAGCCACCAAAAGCTCAAAATTATCCCATACGAATTGTTACGGTAGTCCAGGTAGTATTTAAATTTCAAATAACAAAGCCGAATTCTTAAGGCAACTATGTTAACTTACTTCGTGTACTTTTTGCAGGTCGAGGTCGTCTTGTGGTCACTGGTGCTTGAGTAGTTGGGCTTGCAGTTGTCCATGTGGTAGTGGGTCGTGGCGTGGGAGTAGTTGGGCTTGCAGTTGTCCGTGTGGTAGTGGGTCGTGGCGTGGGAGTAGTTGGGCTTGCAGTTGTCTGTGTGGTAGTGGGTCGTGGCGCGGGAGTAGTTGGGCTTGCAGTTATCCGTGTGGTAGAGAGTCGTGGTGCGGGAGTCGGTCTCAGAGTCGGCCTTGAAGTAGTCAGCCTTGGTGGGAAAGTCAGTCTTGTAGTCGCTGGTTTGGTGGCCGTCTGCTGTGTCGGAGTTGGTGTACTCAAAGTCGGAAGTGTCGTGAAAGATAGTCCACTCGGAGTCGCACGTGTGGTAAACGCATGCGAGCTTGGTGTTGCTGTTGTAGAAATAGGGCGTCTGGTAGGCCTACTTTGAGTTGGAGCCGGTACCTTTGGAGTGGGACGAGGGACAGGCGGACGTGGTGACCTGGTAGACGCGTCAGTTGGAGCGAAATGGGGGGTAGCCGGAGCAGTAGTAAACAGCGAAGGGAAGGAAGTTTCTCTTGGCGTTGAAGGCGGTGTACTCGGAGTAGCAGCATGCGTATGAGTGATATCCGTGCTGAGCTGGTGAGGATCACTTGACGGGAGGGTTACAGGCATGGTTGTATCTCCAGCCTTAGTTACTGGGGTGTGCGGAGTTGGGAAAGAAGGCACTGGGCCACCACCTCCTCCACTTCCTCCACTTTCACCAAGAAAGTCGTCGTTTTTATCGGTGGCCAGTTCATCGCCTAATAAAAAGTTGTACAGGCAGTGTTATGTGTAACCCGGTGATGTCAAAAAATGGAAAAAAGAACACAACCGGTTTTCTTCTAAAACGCTTCCTGCGTTCCGAACCTTTTCTGTATTCATGCCATTGAAAAGTTACAAGCACAATGGTCAACGCTGCTGTTCTCTTTTTTTACTGTATAATAATGTGTATATTGCAGCATAAGAGCCGAGTGCATACCACAAAGTTTAAAGAAATAAATTTCGTGGTTTTCGTATGTTGTGACAATCCTTAAACAATTGCCACTGAATGATGACCGGTTCTAGGGTGCACTGACTTTAGCAATGTTTGAGCACCAGGTGATCATGCACGTTAATTATTGAGTGCGTCCTCGCCACAGAGGGCACCTTGAAAAGAATGCAGTAAAGCGTGGAGTTTGTTTTCCATGGACATAGCAGATATTAGTGTCATTAATGTAGAATAAGTAAAAGCCTGAGCCTCTTTCTGAGAGTTCTTCGACGTATTGAACTGGTGCGCCGAAAGAAAAGATGGACAACTCACAAAGCCGACTCGAAGTGGCATGAATATGGAAGTCATAAGACACAGGCAACTACCGATGGCCTCACAGCTATTGCATATCTATCAAGCAAAAATAATGGCGAAGCTGCTTGCATAATGAATAGGATAATTCTACAGAAAAAAAAGAAAACACGTGCGCGCTCCAATACAAGTCTCCACATGATGCTTTACTCTCTATAAAATTGCAAACCACCGTCATGCAGGGCCATAATAGCTATGCTGATACAATGTTTATCCCTCTTGATGCTGATGTATTTTCTAACTGTTTGTTTGATTGAACGTATTTTTTTCGATCGAAGTACAACACCACACCAACAGCAAGCGAAACGCTTAGAGGTACTTTTGTTTGTATAATCAATATGGGTGAAGCACGGACTGCTGGCCCAGCTGGTAATTCATCTTCACTAAAGTGCCTGAAAAAATTAGAACACAAAAACTCAAAACAAAGACAACTAGAAACAGCGCACTTTACAAGTGCTTTCGTGTTGTGCTTTTAATTTTTTCTTGCACCTCAGTTAAGATAACACATGTTGCCTTTACGAACTCTATACTGTAAGTCTAAAAGAATTAGGTTGAAAATAGAACAGTGTCTTAATCTAACGACTGTAACAATAATCAGGAAACATTATACAATAGAAACACAAAAGATAAATATTCAGCACTTGAATGAGCAGGTTATTCCCATCTTTATAGCTGTGAAGAAAGCCTTTATTCAAGTTGGTCTTTGGGCCATGTCTAGCCGAAGCAAAATATTCGAACTGACCGATTTTGTGACGTTGGCGAGTACGTTTCGTCTTAAGTGGTCTCATGTTACATCAACTTCGAGCGGTACTGCTTGAAAAATCAGAAAAAAACTGGAAAATATTCTTTCGACGCGCTTCAAGTGTTGCAATATTGTTTGGCCTCATTAGATCAGTCGGCTATATGAGCGTAAAAAATTTATTAGAAGCGAACGATATAGCCATCCTTCACACGAGTCTTTGAATTCTCGCAAGTATTGTTAAGTTACGTACCTTGCAAGAATACAACACTGCTGGCCCCTTCGAGTTCCAATCGAATTCGGTAGAAAACAGGGGCAGTCGAAATAAATTTCTAGGTATTCATAGTACACTTTTCTTTAGCTTTGCAAGTTAATCATTTACAAAAATGTTTCCGGTTATGTTCAATGTTATTTTTTTACTGCTATCTAAAAGAAACTGCCAGCGCGATACGCTAGTTTCTAAGTAGAACACGGAAAAAATTCTTACTTGTGCCACTCATTACCGTGATGATCGCAAAGCCGAGGAACATAGATACGCAGAAACAAACAGCGATAGATATGCAGTGCAACGACTTCGACGATTCTCTGAAATGAGAAAGATGGAAAGCATAAAAAGATCTGGCAGGTTCAACGTACAGCGGGAATCGATGATATAGGAAGCACGAATGAGGACGGTTGATATTGACACCTGTGCTGGTGTGGACCGAATATCTTAGCCACATGCTGCCTGTGTTGGTGGCAAGTACTTCCATTTTGGGAGATGCCTATTTCTGAGATAAACAGAGCACACGAGAATAAGTACTGCGCAGGCGCCAATTTAGAACCAAGTGGGCAAGGAGAGTGCGCGAGGGTTGTATTCTTTTGGCGGGAGAATGGAACCTGGGCAATTGTTACGAGGCAATATTTCCTTTCGGCTAGCTATCCGCGGCCGTGTGATTTCCGCGAAGCTGCTTCGGCGCGATTTTAGACCCTACAGGGTCACTAGACAGCTAGGTTTATTTGTATACAAGGTCTTTATTGACGAAATGGCACAACTTCAAGGACATCCGGCTCGTCTAGAAGCAGTTCATGTCGTGCCCCTCAAGATGTTTTACGACCATTAGCAGCCAGAGGTCTATGGTTTGTGCATGCGTCATAGATATGGTGCCTTGTTTGGTATTTTTATATGCGGACTATTTCTTACCGAACTTCGGCTAATTTGAGCGTATCTATCTATGTAGCCGCTTTCGTCTTTTAGCTCTCCTGGTGGTTTTTAAAATGGTACCAATCCCAAGCTTTGTATGGCATAACATGACTGTATGAAGAAAATATTTGAATAGTCATGACATGCAAATCAAGACATGAATGTCATAATTTACATGCTATGGTCCTGAACCTCTTGAGGTGGTTTCGCTCACAAGACATAATGTAAAACTGGTATGGTATTACATGATTGACTGGCGAACACAAGCGACAGACTATAGCATCACAATCATGGCATGCATGTCATGTAACAACATAATTACATGCCGAGCTTATGCCGTTTCACTAGTGTGACATATACCAAATTTGTTATTATGGTACGTGAACGGATGACGAAGCTATGTGACTGGTGCAAACAAAATAATCATGAGTTGCATGTCATGTAACAACATGACTACATAATACAGTCATGATGCGCCGGCTGCCGTTTCACTACCTTCACTAATACCAAATTCGGTACTACGGTACACGAATGAAAGACGAAGGTATGGGACTGGTGCAAATATGATAATCATGACATGCGTGTCATGTAACAACATGACAACATGCCAGGCTCATGATGCACTCGTGGCCTTTTCGGTAGCGTTACATACACAAAAGTTGGTATTTCGGTACGCGAATGGATGACGAAGGTATGGGACTGCCGCAAATATGATAATCATGAGATGCGTGTCATGTAACAACATGACTACATGCCAGGCTCATTATGCGCTTGTGGCCGTTTTGCTAGCGTACATATAGAAAGTTTAGTGTTACGGTACGCGAATGAATGACGAAGGTAAGGGAATGGTGTAAACATAATAATCTTGAGATGCGTGTCATGTAACAGCATGGCTACATGCTACGCTCATGACGCGCTCCCGCCCATTTCGCTAGTTTAACATGTACCCAACTCGGTATATATGCGACGCGACGGAATGACATAGGTAAATTACACACCCAAACATGATAATGAGGACATGCGTGTCATGTAACATTATGAAACAGGCCACACTCGCGATGCGGTCACGGCCGTTTCGCTAGCTTCGCATATACCAAATGTGGTATTACGTGACGTCAATGGATGACGAAGGTATGCGACTAGTACCAACAAAATAATCATGAGATGCGTGTCATATGGGAACACGACTGCATGCCACAGTCAAGGCGCCAATACATTTTGACGTTACGCGGTGCGCATGCTCACCGGCGTTCGTTTTGTCGCGTCACGCCAGCGTTGCCACGCCAGGCGTGCGCTGCGCTGCGTTGCTTTGATGCATGCGTGTTTCAGCGTGTCCAGCGTCCCTCCGTCACAAAAAGAGGGAGACGCAGTGTTGTCTGGGCAAATCATTGGCGCAAATTTTGCGCCGGTTGCTATCGGGCTGCGCCAACGGACGCTGGTCGCGTCGGTTGCGCCTGGCGTCAGACCATACGGTGCTCGCGTTTTTTAAGCGTAGCGCCGCTGTGCCCAGCGTGCGCGCTCAACATCGCTACATTGGAGTAAATTAAGCCCTTGTTGATACGTTCGCGGCTATTTTGCTAGCTCAGCAAATTTGATGTTATGTGACGTCAATAGATGACGAAATATATGATTGGTGCAAACATAATAATCCTGGCACGCGTGTCATGTAAGAACATGACAACATACCACGCTAATGGTTTGCTCGCGGCCGTTTCGCTAGCTTCCTTATATACTAAATTTGGTACCACGTGACGTGAATAGATGACGGAGGTAAACGACACATCCAAACATAATAATCATGAGACGGAAGTCATTTACGGCATCATTTACCTCCACCTCGTAACGTTGTGCTGATTTTATAGCGACATATTAAGATTTCTTATTCGTGCCTTGCATTTCATCGATACCCACTGTACTTGGGATCTGTCAGTTTTACAAAAACGATAGTCTTTCTTGGGAACCCTTCAACGCAAAAGTTTTAGTCTGTCTATCTGTGTGTACGATTGTCTGTTTGTCCACTCTTAACAGCACCGGGTACTTGAAACGGCTGACTCCATCCGCATCGCCCACCAACGTTACTCAAGCTTTAGCGTTCATACTTATTTATTTATTTATTGTACCCTCAGGGCATACAGCATTAAAGAGGGGAGTGGGTTTAGAAGACAAAAAGTACAATTGAAACTTGAAAAACAAATCACATTCAGTACATGCGTACAACACTCGAGAACAAACGTGTAAATGACAACGCTTACACAATATCTAATGGGCAATTGGCCTATAAAAAGTAATCATTGCGAATGTCTGGGGCACCATAACAACACGTATATATTCTGCATTTGCGTCTTTTAGTAGAAAAGGCACACATAAAACTTTTTAAGGACCGTAGCGCTTATCATGCTGCGCTCACCATGCAACGCTTGCACGAAAAGGTGAGTGTTTCCAACGCTTTGCTAAGACGAGGTGGTGGTGGCACCTACCCGTTGCCTTGCGTTCTACCAACGCCTCCTAGATTTCCTGTGCCTGCCGGATTATCGGCGGTCACTTGGAAAGCGGTGGTCGTTGGAACTACGGTGGTGGCGCTACTAAAGTAGGGGTGTCTTCAAATAGGTTTTTACGTTTTTTGAACTTATATGCAAAAAAATTACGTAAAAAGATTTTAAAAGGCGTAAACGTAATTATAATTAAACCTACGTAAGTGACGCTGTCATTCAGCAAGCAACTTTTTTAGTACAAGGCATCCTTTGAAATTAGTAGCAAACGCCGAAATTGCCATTCTCAAAGGCCAAGTACAAAGACCCTCACCCCTACGTAGGCAGCACCACCATAGATGACCAGCGTTTTGCGCTCATCCGGCAGGCACGGGAAATCTAGGAGGTGTTGGTTCTACACTTTGTCACCTCTGAGGCGGGCGCGCGCACCCGTCTCAGAGCCACGCGCTACATTTTCCAAGAAAACTGCCAGATGGCGCTCATGTCTCACGTGTGACGTGACTTGATGAGTTTGCTCGCCTGCACTGCACGCTCGAGGCACTATAACGAAGCGCCTCCGGAATAGCATTCTTCAAGTTTCTTACGCAGAACATCAAATAAATGTTTTGTTCATTCTCTCCACACGCAAGAATATCGTCTTTCGACGACATTTGCATATTAACCTGGAAATACGGGGCCAATTTTTTCCTCTCACGTTGGGACAATGTTTCTTCAAGGGAGGGCAGTGACACGTGTGCTGGTGTCGACCGACTATTTTCCGAGGTTTGCCGAAACAAAGGCGCTGCTGTGTGGTTGTACTCTCGATGTGGCTAGATTTTTTTGAAAGAGGCATCTCCATAAATGAAAGCACCCGCCACCAACAGAAGAAATGTGGGGCGGAGATAGTCGATCCACCCCAGCACACGTGCCAAAATGCCACTTCAAAATCAGCACAACTTTAAAGGTGGGCGTAAATAATGCCGCACATGACTTCCTTGTCATGATTATCATGTTTGGACGTCTCTTTTGCCTTAGTCGTCTATTCACGTCACATGATACCAAACTCGCAATATATGTGGAGCGAGTGAAACGGCCGCAAGTGCGCTGTGAGCGTAGCAAAGAGCCATATTTTACATGACACGTATGTACTGATTATTATGTTTGAACGTGTAATTTACCTCTGTCGTCCGCTCGTTTCATGAGGCAGTCAGTTTGGTATATTTGAAGCTATTGAAACAGTCGCGAGTTGTCGTGCTGTTACATGACACGCATCTCAAGATTATCATGTTTGCCCCCGTGAATACCTTTGTTATCGACTCACCTACCGTAATACCAAGTTTTGTATAGGTGCAGCTAGCAAAACCACTGGATTGCATCATGACCGTGGCATGTAGTCATCTAGTTACATTACACGCATCTCTTGATTATCATGTTTGCACCAGTCACATACCTTCGTCATTCATTCACGTCACGTAATACTAAATTTGGTACATGTGAAGCTATCGAAATGGCCACGAGCGCATCACGAGCGTGGTATGTAGTCATGTTCTAACATGACACGCATCTCGCGACTATCATGTTCGCACCAGTCTTATACCTTCATCATGCATTCAGGTTTTATAATACTAAATTTGGTATATGTGAAGCTACGGAAATGACCTCGAGCACACCATGGACGTGGCGTGTACTCACGACTCATGACTTACATGACATGCATGTCATGATTTCATCGTTAGTGTCTGCCACTTGAGCCCACCATGCAGTGATCTCATACCATCCAACCTTTGCAACATGCAATGTGAATGAAACCACTGCAAGAGCACCAGTACCATAAATTGTAAATCACGACATTCATGATATATATATCTTGACAGTCATGTTAATACTAGTCAATTATGCTCCTCATACAGTCATTTTATTCTATACCGAACTTGGTGTCGATACTATTAACGAAACGGCTAGTAGAGTTAAGTCATAGGCGGATAGATAGACAGACAGACAGACAGACAGACAGACAGACAGACAGACAGACAGACAGACAGATGGACAGATAGATAAACAGATAGATAGATAGATAGATAGATAGATAGATAGATAGATAGATAGATAATGCTCGAAGTCGCCGAAGATCGTTAAGAAATTATTTAAAAACCAACAGGTCCTGCGCGCAGTGGAAGTCTATAAATACGAAGCAGTCAGGGAGGATACAGCCTTGGTAAAAGTAACGTGAGTGACTTTGCTCCCCACAACACAAAGTCGTAGGCAACTGAATGGAAGAATGAATAAATTCAAACGGCCAGGAGTGCTAAAAGTCGTAGGCGGCTAGATAGATAGATAGATAGATAGATAGATAGATAGATAGATAGATAGATAGATAGATAGATAGATAGATAGATAGATAGATAGATAGATAGATAGTGCCTCGGCGTCGTGACGTGGCTGAAGGCAGGAGACTGGATGGTCCAATAATAAACTGTTCATTCGTGCCTAACTTGTGGCCACGTAAAAGTGAGATTACATCAAGACATTGGCACTACTAGCGGCGAGCAAAGTGTCGGCCGTCGATCTACTGGAAAGCAAGTTCATGCATTCATGGGGATTAACCAGTCAGTCTGACCCGTTAATTCTAAAGCCTCGCCCCCTTCTCCCCTGCTGGCGAAAACAAAAAATCTCTTAGCAACAATTCTGCGGTGATCACCTTTCCTCGGCATGGGCTTTTTTTGCGAGAATGAGTGAAGCGTGGGCACATACACCCAGGCAAGGCTTAGTAATTCCAATTTTGAATGCTGCTCGTAACAATGTAAGACACTAGAGTCTGAGCTCGGAGCATTAAGCGTGCAATGCGTGTGAAGGGCACCAACATTATCGAATAAATCATCATTGAAAGTAATTGTTATGTATGAAAATGCCGTATGTAGGGCGGCCGATTTGAGACGAACTGAAACAGGTTCAATAAACTGGAGTGGATAACATACCAAACCAAAAGGACCAAAAGCTCTAATGTAATTCTCCCAAACATGCAGTTTCGCAGCATCTTTTACAGTGAAAGCTGTTGTGAGATGATGACAAGGATCGCGTGTGCCGTATTTGTCCACCGTCGCCGCTGGTGTCTGTAATCACTATTGCGCGAAATAAGGAAAACAACCTAGGATATAAAAACACCAAGTACACAGTGGAATTAGAACCCGGGTTCCCTGCGTACCAGCCTAGTGTTCTAACACAAAGACAAGACTGCGCTTGAAAGTCCGGCACAAGCTGACTTGAGGTAGGCTTGTGTTCAGCAAAGGAATCACGTAATTGTAATAAATCATTTTAGAAAAACTAAGATACAACATGGCGTCACACAATGCGAATCGCGTAACAAGTGGGTCATCGAATCTTCGATCCCTATTATTGAAGATTCAGGCGTAATTCGTCATCGTCGTCAGCAACAGCATCAAACAATTGCAATAAAATTTCTTGCAAGTGCACAGCGGCTACAATGCTTATCGGAATAACGAAGGACGACACAGTGAACGCCTGCTTACTACGTAAAATAATGTAATGTTTTATAGTGTGGTGGGTGCCTTGCAAAGTCGCTAGGAGCGATTAACCAAGTAGTGTTTAAAAAGGGTTTTGAAAGGTTGCTCTTCCAGCTTTCGCTGTGACTGTGCAGCACGTTCCGCACAAGGCTGGCCGTTTTTCTTTCCCGCAATGAAGGGGTTTTCTTTATGCGAGCGGATAACAGGGTCAACACGAGTGCGCCGGGCTTTGCTTAGCGAGCGTTCACACCACTCGCTATCTAAATTTTGGGTGGGAAAGTTCTTTTACACGAGAAATGACAAACTCCTCTGTGGAAAAATCAACCTCTTGAGTAGTGCTGTGTAATACGACGTTCAATATATCAGGTGTTGCCATTATTTTTGTTTTTCGTAGCCATAGGCTTTACTAGGAATTCACTGTATGAAATTGGCATGTTTTCAAATAGTTTGAAACAAAGTATAGTTTTCATTACCTGATTTTGATATATGAGGGTTTGACAGCATCGCGTCACTTCAAAACAGTGTTTGGCCTGTCATAAGTTAGCATTTGGACAAACTAGGCCACGAATGATATTGGATTCCTTAGCTTCGAAGAAAGCTAATATTTGTAAGAGCATACTTACTCGGAAGCATCTGAAACAAAATGTTGTTTCGTAAAATATTGCAGTAGAAGCCGACATAGCTCAAAAGTGGCAGCAGCTTTTGTATACTTACATGATGAGCTCATTTGCGACTGGCTTCCTGAATTTGATGCAAAAAAATGTTTGCAGGTATTATTATATCCACAGTGTAGTGGCCAAGCAGTTTTTATATACATGCAACAGCAACACATTTGCATGAACTTTGACTTTCTCTCAATAGTTCAAACGTGTCTTCGTGAGAATTCGCTCAGTAATAAAGAGAAAGGTGTCTGACTGACGATCGCACAAAGATTGTACTCCTCACTTCTAACGGATTTCAAAGCAACATACTCATCAGCTGGAGCTCTTGTGTAAATCAGAGGCACTTTGTGCATGAACGAAAATTCGCATGGTCCTTGTGAGGATTGCAAAATTGGAAACGTGATTGAGATTGTTCATAAACTTGTGGTTTTTTAGTCAATTTATGCTACGCACAAATGAATTGGGCACGTAGCAGCCCCGTAGCTCGAACGTGTTCTCTCTCTTGACTTTAAAGGGGTAGTGCCACCAAATATGTGGCATGCGTGTTCTTTGCTGTAAGCGTTTCCTTCGGCTCCAGGAAGCATGATACACGCCCCAAGATTCGTTTATTTTCGCTAAATATTTTAATAGTGCGCTACTTATGTGGACCATTTTCGGTTTCGGTTTCGTGACGACGAGTTGGGAAGTGACGTCATGCATAGGTGGCTTGGTCCCGTGACCACACAAGGCTGTGATGTACATAGTGCTGAGTTTCGTCTGCTCTCACAGACGTGCCACACAAGCACCAGCAACAGAAACACGCTGACAGTCGTCCTGGCCACCTGCAGTAGCATCCAGGCACTGGCAAAGCAAAAGGCAGCCAGAAGGAAACAAAGCGTCTATATTTACAACGTATGTATAGTACGCAGAAGGAGGAGGGGGCAGCCCTGCTGTTGGACGCGCGCGGCGTCTCTGACGGATGCCTTTGTTGTCAGTAAAGGACGCGTAGAGTGTCTCTTCGAAAGCACCCAGTGTCCTCGAGCGACGCGCACAGCCTACTGCAAGCGACGCCAGCACGCTCCTAACAGTAGCCTCATTTCGGAGATATCGGAGGTCACTCACGTCACTACAAAACTGGTGTGACGTCAGGACAACTGACGTTGCTTCTCCTATTATTTAGAAACGTCAGTGTTTCTGCGCAAGCGATGGGGCTAGATAGCTAGAGTGAGCATTCAGGTACACTTTTGGAAGTGAATTAAAACATAATTTACGCGCTTGTTGTGTCCGACTCTTCGTGTGGAGAGTCCTTGCATACAGAGAAAACCCACAAAAGGCTTGGGGTAGCCTCAAAGTTTGGTGGCACCACCCCTTTAATGAATTTCATCTCAAAAGAATTCATGATGCGGACACGGTATCATGCATTTTAGTCACATGGGTGTTGAGCGCTCCTTCATAGGAGTATTTTAAGAATAAATGTGTCTTCATACCGAGCACACAGCACACAAGCGAGCAAGCGGATTTCGAAGCCGAAAGGCAGCGAGTGCGCGCAGCTATTTAGACCGAAAACGTCGCCTTCTGGTTTCTTCCAGCTCCGCCACGGGAAGGTGCAATACACAGACCCACGGTGGATGTGTCGCCATCTTGCGGCACTATGCAGGACTGCGCACGACAGTCACGGGCACTGAGTGACTGCGGTTCCGGCGCCATCCCGAAAAGCGACTGTGGGGTCACTTTTATTGCGTCGGCTTAAGCAGATATTCCACGTTTGCTTTCCAGATCCACTTCTCCGCTTTCCGAACCCGCACTCTATGTGAACGTACCCTAATAAACAGTAATACGTAGCCTAATTATACGCGTGGCCGAGCTATTTTGATGATACTGATAAATGGCGGATACCACTTGTTCAACACCGGACACGGCAAGAGCACTGACACACAGCTTATGCGTTACTCCCAATATTACTATCAATCACGAGTTGTGAGCTGCACTTGTCCGCTTTTGCATTGTTCTTCGTGTGCCATACTACACAAAAGCATAGTAGGAATAATCGAAGGTGTTAATTCTCAAACGCATTCAACCCCACTTTTTTGCAAACACAAACTATTAACGTTTAGAAAATCGTAAAGAAAAATAAAAACATAGATGATCATATGCAATAAATGGAAATCTAATGCGGTCGTATTTCACGATTCATATTCTCGAAGACGGATTAACAGCCATCCTTAAATGCATAAGATACTACAGCGAAAGGATACAAACAAAATACGGTACACAAAGGCAACAGCATATGGATCCCTGAAATGTTGAATGCACATCCCGAATACCACGTTAGTGAAAGAAAGTCGCTCTGTTCTTGCGTCTGAAAAAACAACGTAGCATACAAAAGGCAGCGAATGTTTTACTCCCCACGAGGGCTCCCGGCACCCCGGCAGACGGCCCGCAGTGCTGTGCACCGGGGACACGCCGCGAGAGACGGCCGTTCGCGCCAAACGCCACGCGCGAAAGAGACTCGCTCAAGACTCTCGTGCCGCTAACATGGCTTGCCCAGAAGGCTTGCCACCAGGGGTCATTGCCAGGCGCTACCAATCTAACCATAACGATAATGATGGTGGTGGCGATAACAGACACTTGCGAGCACAATGGCACCTACTGATCGGAAGTTGTGAACTCGCACTGCGGCTTAAGCGTGAAACACGTGCGCGAAGCGGCGCATACAACTTAACAAGGGGTGTCAGCACCTCCATAATGCCAAGGGCAACAACTGATGAACCCTCAGATTATTGGATGCAAACGTAGCTCACAAATATTAAGGCTCGTAAAAAGGATAGCAATCAAAACGAGTGGCATGAGGGAGGAAAACATCATAAGGTTAATGCAGGCATTTGTGAAAGGCAGAATGGTATACGTAGCACAGTACTTCAAATGACAAGTCGCCGAAAAAGATTAAGTTATACTGCCTCATCCACATCATATTCAAACTAGCAATATGACTACCTATTAGCACAAGCACGGATAATCTGCAACAACTAGGATTGCACAATGCCACAAATGAGCCTATTGAGGTGCAAGGTACGGCACAATATGAACGACTCTTTAAGACACGAGCATAGAGCAAGAAGGCACGTCATAGAGCGACTAGGCATAAAACCTATCACAGACAACACGGTTTAAAGGAGGATATCCCGAAAGATCGGGGACACAATGATGATACCCCTCTTGCAAAAAAACATGCTCTCCCAACACAGTAAAGCTAGACGACAGACCAGGAGAAAGTAAACAAAGAAATTATTCGGTAATGACAAAGACGCAGTTGGTACGTATCGTTACGTGCGTGAGGATACGCACAACGATTAGTGATACAGCGAAAAAGGTAACCATAGCACTACAAGTAGCTCAGACAAACGCAGCCGTGATAGTCAGGGGCTCTCAAATTGCCAACGACCGAATACACCCGAAGGCACTACGCAGTTTACTTGGGGGCTGTCAAGCAAGCAACGGAAATACATACATTACATGGACATCCGCTGAAGCCCTCCCAGGAGACAGCAACAACGGGGCTGTACATGACGCAGCTCAAGGGCTTTCCTATCGATCTGCCCACTCAAGTGCTGCCGCAGCATGCTGTGGTGATGCCGGCGCTGTCGACGAGTGGGAGTGCGAATACAGAATGACCAGATACAACGATACCACAAAAGATTATCGATTACATTGAGGCATATTCCCGCCCCCTCCACGGAAATCACCCAAAGAAAAACCATCCGTCGAATGGCAGCTCTTGAAAATTAGGACGCATTCGAATACTGTGCTCTCGCACAATACATATCCCAGTATCTGCGCAACGGAACGTTCAAGCATTGCGACTCCAGTGCCGCTTTGGAGGATATGTTATGGGAATGCCGAGATATTAGACCCCATATAGAATACGTGGCCTCTACTGACAGCCTTCCCCAATGCTAGGCTCCGTCCTCGAATTAAGATAAGGTGGGATGCCCAGCGGACCGAGGAAACCGCCAGGATTCAAGGACTCCAGGCCGTCACCTAGGCGGAGACGTTGGCCCACTCCGCCAACTCGCCGCTCTTTCAATAACGTTATTCCTCGTCCTCTTCCAATGAAATCACACAGGCTTTTTGCTATAGTTTACGTGTATGAGTATTCGTCACATTTTAATTTAGTTATTTGTAATGACAGGGTTGTTATTCAAAAAGTCTGAATATTTCCACACATACCTTGTTTTTGTGACTTTAAAAAAGTATTACACTACACCGTTATATAGACTAAGTCTTACTGGCAGGTCTCGAAGTATAAGTGTTTTTCTAACGATGTTTTATGAACTGTTGTATAACAAGTGAAACTCTCGGTATTCCTCTATTTAGTAATATTTTAACATGTGCACGCTACTGCTACTTATATGCCTTATGCTCTGGAACGAGCCATGACACCTTATCATATATTAATTCATCTTTCGGCCAACTTTGTCCCTTACATGTCTATATTGCACTCTGTAACTGATTTATCACTGATTGATTGAATAAAGATTGTTGAATAAATATTAAAGATTAGATGAGCCCATGCTACCGAAAATTTATCAAGCAACCATATCAAGGATAAAGCATAGTGAGGAGAGGATTTGAAGTGTTCCGTGAGATACCCGCTGAACAACAATTAAAGCGCGTGCCTCAGAGCATCAGTGGCGAATCGAGCATTGAGGACAAACACTTGGAAGGCAAGTGCTGTTGCTACATAGCACACTAGTCTCCTGAAATTTTGCATTGTTTCTGTGTAAGTGAAGTGTATTGAATTCTTGTCGTTATGTTATCTGAGCAAGCATTCGGGACATGCATTTCAAAAGTTTTCTCGAGGACACCTCAGTAAATATTCTTGAGAGATTTCTGTATGATAGATTTCTGCACATAGATTCCTGTATTAAACCGATATATGAAATTTTGCTGGCTCTAAGTAACTATTGAGCATGAGTGCATTTATACTGAGATTGATCGTTTTGTTCGGCTATGTGCTTGTGCGCTGAATTGAGAACGCTTTGCGGCGTGTTCATTTAGCCTTCCATTTTTCGGGTCTAGTTGGCAGAGTAGAGCCTCATGGCGTATATGAAGTCGGCGGTTTTCAACAGCGAAACTTAACATGGGCTCTGTCGCGCAAGCTGGGTACTTGCCACAGAACAAATGCTGTCTCGACCCCTGAGTGCAGCAGATCAGCAGATATGACCGTTAAACTAAAACTCTCCTCAGTGAAATGGACCACGCAAAGTGTGTGAAAGAGAGATATGATGAGAGAGAACGATACGGGTATGAAACAAGAGAGAAAGAGTAAGCAATACATAGAGCGATTGAGGTGAAAAGAAACAGAACTGAAAAAAAGAAGAAAACAGAGATAGACGCAAGAATGAGAAAGACCGATGGATAGATAGGCAAAATGAATATAGGAAGAAATAAAGAAATGAAAACACGTGCAAAACATATAAAGAAACAACACAGAAAGGCAACAAAAAGGAGAAACAAAAAGAGGCTAATTTAAATAGACACAAAAACTTGAGAAATAGACAAAGGTGCAAACAACGAGAAAGCCAAAGAAATATGCACACATATAGAGAAAGATAACAAAACAGGCCAATATATTAAAGATACTTAAAACAGCGAGGAAAAACAACAAATACAAGAGAGGATAAAGAAAAAAAGGAAGGCCAATCAAATCAGCCATTTTTTTCAGGCCTGGCACCACTGCTGGAAAGCTGCCGTAGTATTCTCCCTGATAGTACTGCAAGGCGCAAGAAGGCTGGACCAAAAAAGGTGCCCGAACACTTGCGCCGCCTGAACTGCTGTGGTATAGGAACGTATAGAATATTTAGACGTAGCATATGATCTCTCTCTACCTTAGTAAATTTAAACTACATACATTGATGGACGCTTTTCTAAAATAAACTACAGGGTATATCTGTAGTCGGAAAGATACATGTATGCCAAATATTCTGCCCATTCGAGACGCCGTAGCATGTACTCACTTAACAGTTGCTTTGGAGAACGAAGTGAAATTAGGCGGCGTACTAACCCACAGTTGACTGCACTGCCGACGAGTAGCTGAAGTTGCTCTCTTCTATGGTGGAGTCGTATCCGCTCTGGAATGCTGACTCGTCACCTGTAAGAAAAAAAAGGAAATGAATTGCTGAGCCTGCCCTCCGCGTTTAATGTCGGCATCAAAATTGGCAAACAGTCACAGCTGTGTTCATGGTTCGTGGAAACTCAGCGCAAGGATTTCACCTAGCGCTGCCGAAGAAAGCTTCGTAATGGCGGAATTTAAAAAAAAAAGGAGTACTGGGAGTGCTTCTCAAAAACGCCTGCATTTAAACACCAGATTTTCGGCAAAAGTGAACAGTACGTTTTTTTGGGCGGGATGGGATGCAACACAGCGGGGCCCTGGACACTATTGTCAGCATACTCTTACACGTCCATAATGCTCCAACTTACGGATGCAGGACTGCGCGCTGATGGCGGTAGTAAAAAAAAGCCCCCCCCCCCGCCCCCCTTACATCTTTATTCTACCCTTTGCCGGTCGCAACGCGACAGTGGTGTGCCGGCTTCAATATTGTAACAAACGCTGTTTTTCATCTTGGCTGTGTTCGCTGTGTTTGTGACAGTCAAGCTGACCTAGCTCACATGAGCGGTGACAGCGGTGATGGAAGGACGCCCTCTTAAATCTTTATTTTACCCTTTGCAGGTTGGTAAACACAGGTTAATTCCTGACAGGACTTGTGTTACCCTGTACCTTATGCCACCGCCACCCCCATCGCCACCGTGTTGATATTTCTTTTGGCGTGAAGTGCTCTGGCTACTTCGTACTCTTTTGCACTACGTGTATAGTGTCGATTTTCATGAAAGGGAACACGGTGACGCGTGGCCTGCGTGCTCCGGTGGCTTTTAGCAGCGCGTTCAGGCGGGAGCGAGAGCAACCACAATTTCTTTTCACGTCACCTCGGGGTGAGCAAATCAACCAGTCGTATCTGATATCAAACATCCAGGTTTGACCGCCCCCCCCCTGCTTCAAGGTGATTATTGGCTCTCGCGTATTCGGCTCGAAGGGGAAGGGTGTACGTCGCAATCTCGCCGCTGCTTCTATATCAGCAGCGAATGGTTGTTTTCCTTGCCGCGAGTTGACCTGAAAAGAGACTGTGGTTGCTATCGCTCCCGCCTGAACGCGCTGCTAGCAGCCGCCGGAGTACGCAGGCCACGCGTTCCCATGTTCCCTTTCATGAAAATTGACACTGTACCCTTGGTGGGCGAGTGAAGATGCGGTGCCGGTCCTGCAACGACTCCCTTCCTGGAGTTGAACGCTGCCTGAAGTGCTCCAATGTGAGTACGGCTACCATCTCGGAGATTGTTCTGGCTGCAGTGAAACCACGTATAAAAGTAAAGGCGGGAGTGGGCGTATGACGGGGCAATGTGCGTTATGCAGAGCACTAAAAGCTAACACAGCGAAAGGACAGGCGATAGATACCGACCTTTCTGTCACCTTGGCTGAGATAGCTCGCAAGTAAGACATGCTTACTAGCTTGCCACAGCAGGTCGGCGACGTAAAGGTCGCAATCCAACCACTGTCTTGAAAATGCGATGATATTATGAGTCGTCAAACTGCCCAGAAAAAAGAACTAGCTAGGTTGAAGAAGAAAGTAGCCAAGCTCGAAACCTATTGAAAGTCAAGGGAAATTCAGCAAATCAGTGCATCTATAAACGACCTTGAATGGAGCAGCAGGAAGCTCAACGTTGAAGTGCATGAAATGCCAGTCACCGACTACGAAAAATCTCATCACAAAGCTAATTGAAGTAGCTAATTTAGTGAACTTGTCACAGCTGGCGGCTACTGATATGGAAGCGGTACATAGGTTGCCTTCGCGTCAAAGCAAAGTGCCGGGATTTATCATCCGATTTCTACAGCTATCACTGCAAAACAAACGAATCGAAAAAAAACGAAGTTCTACGTAACCATAAATTTAATGTTTTAACTGTGAAAACATGAACCTGCAAAATCAAAAATAGCCGCGTGACATCAAAGAATGGACAGATGCAAATGATTGACCCATCATCAAAGTGCATAATTTGTGCAGACGATACAAGCATGTTTTTTGAAGGTGACTCAGGTTCTGAAATGTCTAATCGAGCCAACAAGGTGCTTGCAAGTATACACAAGCGGACGACAAGCAATTGTCTTAAAATAATGTAGGAAAAAGAAAAGCAGTAATGCTTCAGCCGCGTTGTGAGCAATTTCAATTAAGCCCGAAATAATTAAACAATAATGAAACAGAAATGCTGTCACCTTTCAGATCACTTGGCGTATATTTTTCTGAAACTATGCCATAAGGTTGGCAAATGAATTACTTAGTCAATTATAAATCTAGAGCAATAGGTTATGCGTCATCATCGCAGTTATCTTCCCACATGCATTAGCGAAACTATGCAAATAAATGTTTATTTATTTGGTTCAATACAAAATTCTGGTCTGGGGGACCACTACAGCCGAAAAATGTTCAGCGAATCAAGGTACTACAAAAAAGAGCTGCACGCCTTGTTTGCAGAGTGTGATATCTTTTGCATACTGCTCCTTTTTCACAAATCTTAATATCATAAAATCAAATCTTTGTACAGATATAGGCTTTGTCGCATGTATAGACTGAGTAAAATTAAGAATGATGGCAACAAGCACCTTTACAGCAACATAATTGCTTTTATAAATTTCATCACGTAGAACCTTGGATTGCCAACAAAAACAGAACTGTATATGGTGACCAAATGCTACAGTTTTGTTTACCAACAATTTTAAATCAGTTACAAAAAATGCTCTCAGTGTATTCACTCTGTCTCTGAAAAGCCTACGTAGCATATTCGTACGATTGACTTGTCACCGTGGGTTCACCTGGTGTTTTATTAGCTTTTTTTGCCTCTGCGACACTACGGGTATTTTTACCTCGGTTATTCAAATGTTTCCACAATACCCTTGTTCATTAGTTCTTACCGCGTCTGTTTACTGTTTCTACAGTTCTGTTCATGCATCTGGTATAGGTCATGCCTTGAACTGCTGTAAACACTCAATGTGTGAGGTGACCAGGTTCTCCTGAAGCTGCCCAGTGCAGGTTTTTTGCCTGGTCTCTCCGCAAACTTGTTGCGCTACAAACTTAATTCAAATATATTCAAAAAGTACCGTATCAGTCCCGTCTTGGAATATGCCTTGACTCAAAAAGATATCCCTCAAAGGTGGTGACTACAAAGTACATTGAAAATTGAGCACCCCAAAAATCTCGTGCGTAAACACAGGCAAACAAGCGCCCACACTGACATGTACAGCGCTCAACTCTCATGTCTACGACGACAAAGCGTCGTGCACAGATCACCACGAGCGATACCTGAAGTCGCAACTACGCCTCATCTGAGCATGCGCGGCGCTAATATTGTGTCTGCCTTCCAGTTTTTACCGTTTATCTCAGCGCCCGCGACGACTGCTTTGGCCCTCGAAAGCGTTCTGAACGTTCGCGTCAGAAAAAAAAATCAAGCGAAAAAATAAAGAAAACGAATCGAACCGTTCTCACTGTTGATTGGTATTACGAAACAAAAATAGGTTTAAAGTATAAAATGTGTCTATAACGCTGACAGCGATTCAACGGAAAACTCAGTCATCGTAGCCGTAGAGATAATCAAGGGTGAATGCAAGGCAGGCACGTTACTGGAGCCGCGCATCCTCTGATGTGGTGTATTTGCGATTCAGATGTCACTCATAGGTTTCGTACGCGACGCTTCGCCGTTATGGACATCAGAGTTTGCTACTATACACGCGCACGCCTACACATGCCGCCATATTTTTTTATTTATTCATACTGTTAGCATACATGCCAAAACAGGAGTTGCTCAACTGGGACAACTACAGCCATTTCAAAAGCCACTTCAAAAAGGGATGAAAACCTCGCAACTTGACAAAACGCAAAAAAAGAAAAGAGAAACAAAAAGAAATGCAGCATTCAATGCGCACGTTGCAGCCGATTCTGCACAACATAGGTTAGCAAGTGAGTACATTTTCACCGGTACACTTAGTCCAATGACGCGCTTTTAAAACCTTTAACATCGTTATATCCAGTACAACGTCCTTCCGAAGCTTATTCCATGTGTAAACAGCGGATACGATGAAAGAATTTTTGATGTCGTGCTTCAAAAGTTTAATATGTTTACTGTGCTTTGTCCGCAAATAGGACGGATCTACAGTGAAAACGTTTGTTATCTCTGCTTTATAAATGCCATAGAATATCTGCAAAAAGAAGTTCATGCTGTTGATGTTCAATTTTTCATGCAATGTAAGAATATGAGGCTTTGTTCTTAGGCTTGTTACAGACTGCGCTCTACACTGGTATCTAAAAATGAACCTTGAGGCTCTATTTTGAACCCACTTACATTTAGCGATGTTATTTTGCGCGAATGGCTTGATGATATGATATGCGGTGTTGAACGTCATAAAACCACGATATGATTGTGAGAGACGCCGTAGTGAAGTGCTCCGGAAATTTCGACCAGCTGGGGTTCTTTATTGTGCCCCAAATCTGAGCACACGGGCCTACAACATTTCCGCCTCCATCGGAAATGCAGCCGCCGCAGCCGGGATTAAAACCTGCGACTTGCGGGACAGCAACCGAGTACCTTAGCCTCTAGACCACTGGGGCGGGGTGCGTAAATGGCTTCCGACGTGCCACATTATATGTATAAAAGACATACTTAGCACTACATAACAGCAAGCCCTGACGTTAACTCGGTAAACGAAAACTTCGCCAGTGACAGAAACACGCAACCGTATGGCCGCGTGAGCATCACGCGAAACACGCCCCTTCCAGCTACCCCAGGTGGCGAAGGCCCCAGGAGGCTTGTATTGTCACGCCAATCTCGAAGCATGCGGCAGGTCGCATGGTGTGCGCTTCCATTAGGCAGCCATGATAAAGCTCTTGTGCCTAATCGCAGTGCTGCGACTGAGCCTTGACTTCTATTACTCGAGTTGTGGCGGCTCAAGGTCAATAGGAAGCGATGGAGGACGTTTGAACACCTGAGCTAATGGAATATGTCGTGTCGTGCACAGCCGCTATATTTGACAGATCAATAGAAACGTTGATTCCTCATGCGCCATTCTATCACCGTTGTCTTCGCTGAGACGGCTGCCGAGCTCGTTTCATCTCGTGGTACCATTGTCGACAGTGACGCCTTATATCGCAGCGTAGTTGAACAGCTAAAGGAAAAGCACACAGAGACAAAGGTGTGACATATAGAGTCGCTGTATGTGTCGTGCCTTACTCCATCGGTTTTTTTTTTCCGTGCTCTATAGATCTACACTGAAATACCAACCTCATGCCCAAAGTGCTGTGAGGTATGAAGCTTACGCAATGAAATGGTGCACATATACATTAGAAAAAAAGAGGGCAGCATATCAACGGAGTGAATGATGGAGAGTTGTGCGAAGAATTCGTCCGTCCATTCGTTCTTGCTTCCGTTCGTCCATGCGTCCGTCAGTGTGACCGTCCATGCATCCATCAGCCCGTCCGTGCGTGCGTCTGTTCGTGCGTCCGTCCCTGCGTTCGTCCATGCAGCCGCCCCTGCGTCCGTTCATGCGTCCATCCATGCATCTGTCTATGTGTCTGTTCGTCCATCTATTCAACACTCCAAGTACCACCATCTCGCATCTTTTCATTATATTCTCCATATAGAAGCACCGCCATCAAGCGGACATTCCAAGGACTAAACGAGAGGTGGCACACGCACAATTTCTTACGGCTTGCGTTTCGGGTTCACTTCTCACCTTTAACCACCTCGAGTTCATGGTATATACTAGTTCACTGTATTCATGGTACTGCGGCCGAGCGCTCGCTAAACCTTTCGAAAACCAAGGAGGTTACGCCCAGCGAGTATGACGTAGCAAACTTTTTCAGTCAGATAGTGCTCAATGTACATGCCAATGGCTGCTACTGGGAAATGAGAGGCGGAGAATTCGGCTTTTACTTTCTTACGGCTTGCGCTTCGTATCTACTTCCCATTTTGAACCACCTCGAGCTCATTCATGGTATATACAAGTTCATTGTATTCATGGCACTGCGGCTCAACGCTCGCTAAACCTTTCTAAAGCTAAGGAGGTTACACCCAGCGAGTATAACGTAGCAACCCTTTCTTGTCAGATAGTGCTCAATGTACATTCCAATGGCTGCTAATGGTGATCGCAGCCTGCGCGTTAACTAAAAGCCGAATGCTCCTGTCTCTCATTACCCATTAGCAGCCATTGAAATGTACATTGAGCACTATGTTTTACTGTTCAACAACGCACAGAAAAAGTCTCTCACCGGCACCACCTTGGAGGTCAAAATGTTGTACTTGTTACATACTACGAGGGATGAACGGGTGCCGCTATAAATAGCTTTGCCCCTAAAAGAGGGCCAACAAGACAGACAGAACCCACAATGCTACAAGAGGCCTCACTGCGCCTACATTCAAAAAAGGAGATGCACTGCTGAGCTCCATGAATGCAAACAGAGCGAAGTAACGACATCCCGCTTTGTAGCGTCGGTACTCTCTAGTAGACTTTTTCTGAAATAAATGTTTTTTACCACCACCACCGCTTTGTAGCAGACAAGCTGGTTGCACTCACTCATTGTGGTCGAAGCTGAGGTCGTTCCCGTGCTATCCTTGAAAAAGCAGACTGCTGCGCAGGTCCGGCTGTGGCGGGTACGAGACGACTGAGAAGCGAAGGCAGACTCCTTGTTCTTCTTGTTCTTCTTCTTCTTCCGCTTCTTCTCTTCTCCTGGCTCTTACCCAATGCAGGGGATTCACCGAATTTTTTTTATGTTTCCCCACAATACTACTCGTATATGCTAGGGATAGGTTACACAACAATTAATTACTGAATAATAATATTTAAACAATAAAAAGAATCAAGAATTGTTATTAATTTAGTCTTATATAATTATATAGGTATATGGATATATAATTATACGGCTCTCTATTTTTTTAGTCTGATGGATAAATTCCTCTATGGCCTAGTAAACATCCCTGAGACCGGCCTAGAGTAGAGACGCCGATTGGTAGAACAACTGATTAGAATATTTCCAGACCCTAGCTTCAAACAGGTGGTGCTATGTATCTTCTTCTCAATGACGTATACCGGCGACAGGATAGAAAGTGATGACTGATTGTTTCCTCCTCCTTACAGAAGGTACACGGAGGAGGCAACGTTGCACTTTCTCTATGCAGTAAATGTTAATGGAGCTAACCCGGCAGCGAAGTGTGGTTATGACCACTTTCATTATTCTCGACCACGATAACTCACTGTTCCAGGTATTCTATTGGTGCTTATATTCTGGGGAAGCTGTCAGGACAGGGACTGAAAAGCATTTTTCGAAAGTTAAAGTGCGGAATCATGGAATTGTAATCTATGTTGTCAGTTGATTGATTGATTGACTTGTTGGGTTTAACGTCCCAAAACCACCATATGATTATGAGAGACGCCGTAGTAGAGGGCTCTGGAAATTTCGACCACCTGGGGCTCTTTAACGTGCACCCAAATCTGAGTACACGGGCCTACAACATTTGTCTATGTTGTCAGTGGGAAAACCGAATGATTGGCAATAAATGCGCCACCTCTGCTAAAGAATCAGCGCTTTTGTTTAAAAACAATCCCTTGTATCCTGGTGCCCAAATTAACTGGAGACATTGTAGGTGCAAGGCAACTAGTAGTTGGAAAAGTTTTAGAAGAGGCGTTTCAACAGATGCAGAGAGAGAACACACAGATAACGAGTCTGTGATGATTGCTTCTATATACTGTATTGAAACAGGGTAAGTTTTGAGAAGCCAATATTATGGCCATAAATTCAGCTATAAAAACTGGGATAAATCCGGCAGTCGTAACGAAAAAGCCCAGCCAAGTTGAGCGCAGAATATCTATATGCCAGTTTTTCCTCAGTTTGCGAGGCATCTGTTGCAATAACCACATTTCTCTGCAGAATATTTAGATGCTCTTGTAATAGCCCATCTAAAATTCCATGAGGTACTAATTCCGCGTGGTTCAGAAAAATATCTTGGTAGACAATGTCTGTGAATTTAGCTTCCATGGTCGAAGGACACACATCACGGCGGCACAGGGCTGGCTCTTCTCTTCTCATGGCTCATGCCCAACGCAGTGTATATTTCCTTCTTTTCAGAATCGTTTTAAATGCGAAGCATATCCTAGCAAACTTCGGCAAGTTTGAGCTTATCTGTCTATCTATCTAGCTGCCTACGACTTTTATCTCTCCTTGCCGCTTCGAAGAAGCTATCAATACCAAACTTGGTATGGCATAGTATGACTCTATGAAGAACATATTTGACGAGTCATAACGTGAAAATCATATCAAGTATGTCATGTATGTCCTGATTTACATTTCATGGTTTGGCAGCTCTTGCGGTTGTTTTGTTTACATGGCAAGTTGCAAA
The DNA here is from genome assembly GCA_013436015.1 of Rhipicephalus annulatus. Classification (NCBI taxonomy): domain Eukaryota; kingdom Metazoa; phylum Arthropoda; class Arachnida; order Ixodida; family Ixodidae; genus Rhipicephalus; species Rhipicephalus annulatus. Next base: position 57,412 of record WOVY01014674.1, read on the forward strand.
GGTGGTATGGTATGGCATGATTGCGTGGCAAACACAAGCGACAGACCCTAACATGAAAATCATGACATGCATGCCATGCAACAACATAGCTACATACCACGCTTATGATGCGCTCGCGGCCGCTTCGCTAGCGTCACATATACCAAATTTGGTATTACGGTACGTAAATGAATGGCGAAGTTATGTGACTGGTGCAAATATGATAATCATGAGATGGGTGTCGTGTAACATGACTACATGCCGCGCTCATGATGCGCTGGTGGCCGTTTCGCTGGCTTCACTTATACCTAATTTGGTATTACGGGACGTGAATGGATGAAATAAGTAAATGACACCTCCAAACATAATAATCATCACATGCGTGTCACGTAACAACATGACTACATGCCGCACTGATGATGCGCTCGCAGCCGCGTCACTAGCTTCACATACGCCAAATTTCATATTACGTGACGCCAATGAATGACGAAAGGATTTGATTGGTGCAAACACGATAATCATGAGATGCGTGTCATGTAAGAAAAAGACTACTTGCCACAGTCAAGGCGCCCGTACATTTCGACGTGACGCGGTGCGCGTGCTCGCTAGCGTTCGTTTCGTCGCGTCACGCCGGCGTTGCCACGCCAAGCGCCAGTAGTGCCATATACTCGCATGCGCGCGCCGTGCTACGCTGCTTTAACGCATGCGTGTTTCAGCACGTCCGGCGTCCCTCCATCATTAAAAAAGGGAAACGCAGTGTTGTTTGGGTAAGGCTTCGGCGCGAAATGCAGCATGCCACATTTCGCGTTGATTGCCGTCGGGCCGTGCCAACGGACACTGGTTGCGCCTGGCGTCAGACTGTAGAGTGCTCGCGTTTTGCTATCGTAGCGTCGCTGTACCCAGCGTGCGTGCGTGTCAACGCTACAATGGAGTATATTGGGTCCTTCATGATGCGCTCGCTGCCGTTTGGCAACCTCCACATATACGAAATTTGGTGTTACGTGATGTCAATGGATGACGAAATATATGACTGGTGCAAACATGATTATTTTGACACGCGTCTCATGTAAAAATTTGACAACATACCAGGCTCATAATGTGCTCAATGCCGTTTCGTTAGCTTCATCTTTACTAATGTTGGCATCACGTGACATGAATAGATGACTAAGGTGAACGACACATCAAAACATGATTATCATGACACGGTAGTCACCCGCGGCTTCATTTTCCTCCACCTCTTTGCGTAGTGCTAATTTTAAAGTGTCATATCAACATTTCTCATTCGTGCGTCGCATATCACCGATTCCCACTGTACGCGGGATCTGTCAATTGTTTTTGTTTTATTTACTTGTCACCGCCTTCAATGACGCGCGTTTGGGACGTGTTTGTGCTTCATGCCTTAGCAACGACTTTAGACACCGTGTTCGAGACGCGTTTGTGCTGCATTGGAGGCTGTGGCTAATCAAGATAAATTCAAGAGCATTTCTGAATACGTCCTACTCTCGTAAATGCTCCTCGTCATCTCAGCGCAGCTCGATGGACAGGTGGCTTGCATGGCCGGCCAACTCCCGCGATCGAAGGGATGGTCACACGCACCACCGGCTTTTTTTAAAGACTGTATTCTTTCTTGGGTACCTTCGACGCAAAAATTTTGGTCTCTCTGTCTGGCTGTACATTTGTCTGTTTGTCTACTCTCAACGGCATCTGGTACTTGAAACGGCCGACCCCTTCCAAAGCACCCACCAATGTGGCTCAAGTTTTAGCGTTCATACACTTGTGCAATTGTAAAATAAAAGCAATAATTGCGCATGCCTGGGGCACCATAACAACAACTATATTATCTGCTTGAGCGTTCTTTTACTAGAAAAGGCCTACATGAGTAATTTTAAGGACCTAGCGCTTATCACGCTGCGCTGACTACGCATTGCTTGCACGAAAAGGCGTTTCCAACGCGTTGCTAAGACGAGATGGTGGTGGCACCTATCCGTCGCCTTGCGTTCTGCACCTTATTTCTTCTGAGACGGGCACGCACACCCGTCTGAGAGCCACCCGGTTCATATTTCAAAAAAATACTGCAAGATGGCGCTCATGTCCCAAGTGTGACGTGTCATGTTGATGCCCTTGTTTGCCTCCGCTGCACCCTCGAGGCACTCCAACGCAGCGCCTCCAGAATACCATTTGGCAATTTCCTTGCGCAGAACATGAAATAAACGTTTTGTTCAATCTTTCCAGACGCAAGACCATCTTCTTTCGACGACACTGGCAGATTACTTGGAGATACGGTGCCTTTTTTTTTCTTTGGATGCATCTCTTCTGCCAGTGCGGACACCTTGGCGCAGCGCACCAGCACCACGACAATCTCATGTTCTTCGCTTGAATCGAACTCCTTGGTGCTGTTGGGAATGCTGTGCGAGAATGGACGAAACCAATAAACGCGACGCGCTTGGTTCGCTCCACTCGCTCAGCTGGCGGCGATCAGCTGATCGGTGTTGGTCTCAAAACTTCTCACTGATAACAAGATCCGGACGCGACTCTCCGGTTTTGCGACTTCCGGTCGCTCGCATGCAGGCTCTGCCGGTGTGGACATCAGTCGCTTTTTCGTCTCCTGTCGCGAATGTAAGCGCGACCACTACTAGTCGCCGGTGTGCACCAGCTTTAATTGGGTGCAGCAATAGCGTTTAACACATAGACGGCACCAGCATGAGACTGAAAACAAAAATTAGCGCAGTTACTGTATTACCACTTCGCTTACAATGCCTTGATATATTGCTTGAACAGTCGGTGAGCTAGCATCGAGTAATCCAAGTTGGGGGCACTCAATTAATTCATCAAGCACAAACTGATGCTGGCAGGTTATACACATGAAATTTTTCAGTGCCGCTACGCTGGTGAACTGCGCAGATAATACAGCCCAGATTTTGCCGGTAATTTATATATATATATATATATATATATATATATATATATATATATATATATATATATATATAAAGTGTTTGTGTGTGAGAGAGAGAGAGATCTAACAGACACTAATGCCAAGGAATGCATAGGGGAAGTTATTAGAACTAATGTAATGTAAATAAGAAGAAAGATAAGAGGGTTAAAAAACAACCTGTCGTGAGTAGGAATCGAGCCTACGACCTTCAAATAACGCGTTCGATGATCTAACCACTGAGCTATCACGGCGGCCATCCCCCCAGCCACATTATTGGGTTTATATGTGAATTTACACGTAGCACGTGAACTTATTACGAGTGTGCAGATGACCAATAGCCCCTCGTATACAACCTAACGGCACCAAATCTGCCAGTACGAAACCCTCGTTAATGCATAAGGGATATAAGTGAATACCTAAGGGCTCATTTTGACGTGTTTTGACACAATAATAATGAGATCTAACAAACAATAATGCCAAGGAATGAATAGGGGAAGTACCAGACCCACTGCACTTTCTCACTATATATATATCGGTTAGTCGGAAAAGATAAACGCTGAGACTAGGGCCCACATTAACAAACCAACCTCGTTCTTACCTGGAGTTTTCTTTAACAGTTTTAAGCCTTTATTGCGCTCGATAGACGAAGTAGGCGAGTGTGCATGAATTAATACCGTTGTTATCTTTTACCCTGTAACATTTTTGTGTCCTTATAACGAAAGTAAACAGTACAAGAACTTCAGAAAACGTGAGGTAAAGCCATGGTTCGTTTGTGAATACCTGCCTAGGCCGGCAAAGCGTCGCCTGAGAATGTAATATCTGTTCCTCATGGGCCGTGTCTCAAGGAAACCGAAGCATCGGTGGCTGATGATGCGAATAACCATCCATATGTGCATCCGTTTATATGCGCCTCCTTGCATTCATCCGTTTGTCTTTCCGTTCGTCCATGTGTCCATCCGTGTGTCCGTGTGTGCGTTCATCAATCCACCCATCTGTCCACGCGTCCTTCTTGCCAATCATGTTTTCGTCTGCCCGTCCGTTCATGAGTGCGTCCATGCATCCGTCCGTGCTTGTATGCGTTTGTCCGACCATGCGTTTATCCGTGCGTGCGTCCTTCCATCTAGTGAACACGGCAACTACCACCATCTCTCATCTTTTTTTCATATAGTCATCATATAGAAGTACCGCTGGTTAGCAGACATTTCAAGGACTAAACGGGAGCTGACTACCTACTACTACTACTACTACTACTACTACTACAAATTGCGTACATACTACCACGGCATAACTAGCTTCGCCCCTAAAAAGTGCGTATTGGTGCTCGCGTGCTTCCATGGTCCCTAGTATAGTGAACTACTATATGAAAGTCCCTCTGAAGGGGCGATGAAGGTCTTAACTTTTAGCCGCCACAATGCTGTGTGAGCAAGGCGCTGATATGTACGTAGAAGGCGTCACGTCGTTGGTGTCGGGTGGTGGCAGAACCATGTCATTTTAAAGGTCCCTGCGCGTCAGAACTGTTAGTCATCGTGGATTCGAAACTAAAAGGAGGTGACAATGAGCGACAAAGGAGCGACGGTTTCAAAATCTGGAGAACCGAGCAATCGCGCGAAAACGAGCACGCGACACGTCGCGCGAACGCCCTGTTTCGTCTCTCATAGCATCGCTCGTCGCTGTCGTGTGCATTTTCGCGCTTATGAGGTTTTCTCTTAACAAAGATTGAGTGCAATGGCAGGGTGGCCAACGCTAAGCAGGACATCGCCCTCGCTTTTACAAACAATATTGTCACGTAGTGCAAGAGGGGGAACACACACACATTGATTTATTGAGGGCGAGCTTGTGCCCAGAAAAGTAGCTATGACACAAAGAAGAGTCTGCTAAAAGCGTTCCCCCTACGTGTCTCTTTGTGAACAACAACTAGGTCAGTCTTCCCGGCTCGTGCTCGTGCACCAGAGGCATGCACTGCTCTGCGCCAAGATGCGTGAGCACGTGCGAGGCACTGTAGACGCCCACATAGCGTCTGGTTGGTTGCGAGGCGCTGTAGACGCCCACATAGCGTCTCGTTCGTTGCGAGGCACTGTAGACGCCCCAAAAGCGTCCTGCTGGTTCTCTTCGTAAAATGATTCGTAGGGGCAATCTCTGTGGCATTACACCCCCTCCGAAATGCGCATCGTCTCGATGTGTGAATTCGGAAGGTTTATTGTCGAGGGGGTAGGTGCCTAATTCTCTGTCGTGGTATGGCTTCATGCGGATAACGTGTACGACCTCCGCATGGTTCTGCCGTTTCGAGCGCTCTTTTCCGTCTGCGATTACTTCATAAGTTAGGTCACTTTACCTGCGAACGACCTTATTTCAACCAAAGTACCGTCGAAGGAGCTTTTCTGACAGGCCGCGGCGTCGTATTGCTGTCCAGATTCATACTTGATCACCTGGCTGGTACTTAACTCCCCTGTGGCACAGGTTGTAGTAGTTCGCATCCTTGAACTGTTGTTGACGTATTCGGTGCCTTGCCAACTGGCGTGCTTTTTCAGCTTTCTGCAGAAATTTGTCAATTTCGGATGGCTCTTAGTGGTCATTGTCGACTGGGAGCGATGGCGTCGAGAGTTGAATTGACTATGCGTCTATATACAAGCGGAAATGGGGTGGCGCGGGTGGTCTCTTGAAGGACCTTATTATAGGCGAACGTTGCGTAAGGCAGAATTTCAACCCACATTTTATGCTCCAAGTCCACGTACATCGACATGTCAGCGATCGTGCGATTTAGGCATTCCGTTAACCCATTCGTTTGGGGATGATACGCAGTGCTTTTCCTATGACCGGTGTTCGTCACTATCATGAAACACTGCAACAACTCCGACGTGAAGGCTGCTCCTCGGTCGGTGATTACTACCTTTGGGGCGCCATGTCGAAGAACTATGCTGTGCACGAAAAACTTGGCTACTTCAGCTGCCGTTCCTCGCTCAAGGCAGCCGGTCTCAGCGTGCCGCGTCAAGTAGTGAGTGGCGACGACGATCCACCTCTTGCCCGATGATGACATTGAGAATGGTCCAAGAAGGTCTATTCCAACTCTTTAAGTGGTGTAGCAGGTGGTTCTATGGGTTGGAGCAGGCCGGCCATCTGCAGTGATGGTGTTCTGCACCTTTGTCATTCGCGATATGTCTTCACATATTGCTGCATGGACGCCAGCAGCTTGGGCCATTAATACTTCTGATGAATTCTGGCAAATTTCCGGCTGACGCCGAAGGGACCAGACGATGGTTCATCATGACAAGCTTCTAGGATTTTGAGCCTCATTGCTAACGGAACGACGAGTAAGAACTTCTTTTTGTTATGCCCCAAGTTCCTTTTGTATCGCACACTTTCACGAAAACAGAATGAAGATAATGTTCTCTTAAGTACACGTAGGACCTGAACGCCAGGCCCTTCAAAGGGTTCGATATATGGTAGCATTTGTGCGTCAGCTCGTTGATGCTCGGCGATATCTGAGGCTTCGATCACACATCGAAGTGTCGAGTCTTCTTCTTCTGAAGGAATAGAGTTAGGTGGTGAGCATGATAAAGAATCGGCATCATTGTGTTTTCGCCCAGACCGGTATACGACAGTAATGTCGTATTCTTGCAGTCGGAGGGTTCTACTAGCAAGAAGTCCCAACAGGTTTTTTAAGTTCCCCAGCCAGCAAAGTGACTAGTGGTCACTGACGGCACGAAACAGCCTTTGTAGAAGTATGGTCTGAACTTGCTGATGGCCCATACCACTGCCAAACACTCTTTTTCTGTCGCGGAATAGTTTTTTTTGGCTTTTTAGAGGATGCGGCTGGCGTAAGCTATCACATTTTATTCTCTAATTGACCATTTTACGAGGACTGCGCCGAGACCAATATTGCTTGCGTCTGTATGGAGTTCCGTGTCAGCGGTCTCGTTGAAGGGGCAAATATCGGCGGGCTTTGAAGACGTTGCTTTAATTCGTTGAAAGCTGCTCCTTGTTCTGTACCCCAAGCGAATGATTCTTCGTCTTTTGTGAGTTTGTTCAAGGGATTTGCGATTTTCAAGAAATTTGTTACAAATCTTCTGTAGTAAGCACATAGGCCGAAAAATCTCTGCACCTCTTTTTTGTCTGTTGGTTTTGGGAATTCTGCGACCACCGCAGTCTTGTCTGGATCAGAGCCAATACCTTCCGCACTAGTAACGTGTCCCAGAAGACGAAGCTTGTCGAATCTGAACTGGCACTTTTCTTTTAGGGGCGAAGCTTGTTATGGCGTGGCTTGCGCGTCCCTCGTAGTACGTAACCACCAGTGGCACATACCCGAAATAGGTATAACATTTGACCTCCAAGGTGGTGCCGGTGAGAAATTTCTTCTGTGCGTTGTTTAACAATACAAATAGTGCTCAATGTACATGTCAATGGCTGCTAATGGGGAATGAGAGACAGGAGCATTCGGCTTTTAGTCAACGCCGACACTGCGATCCTCATTAGCAGCCATTTGCATGTACATTGAGCACTATCGGACAAAAAAGGGTCGCTACAATATACTCGCTGGGTGTAAACTCCTTAGTTTTAAAAAGGTTTAGTGAGCGTTGAGCCGCAGGGCCATGAATACAACGAGCTAGTATATACCATGAAAGAATTCGAGGTTGTCAAAGGGGGGAAGCAGATACGAAGCGCAAGCCGTAAGAAAGCAAAAGCCGAATTCTTCGCCTCTCATTTCCCATTAGCAGCCATTGGCATGTACATTGAGAACTATCTGACTGAAAAAGTTTGCTACGTCATACTCGCTGGGCGTAACCTCCTTGGTTTTCGAAAGGTTTAGCGAGCGTTCGGCCGCAGTGCCATGAATACAGTGAACTATTATATACCATGAACTCGAGGTGGTTAAAGGTGGGAAGTGGACCCGAAGCGCAAACCGTAAGAAAGTGTGCGTGTGCCCTCTCTCGTTTAGTCATTGAAATGTCCGCTGGATGGCGGTGCTTCTATATGGGGAATATATGATAAAAAGATGCGAGATGGTGGGACTTGGAGTGTTGAATAGATGGACGAACGGACACACAGACAGATGCATGGATGGACGCATGAATAGACGCAGGGGCGGATGCATGAACGAACGCGGGGACGGGCGCACGAACAGAGTCATGGACGGTCACACAGACAGACGCATGGACGGACGAATGCTTCGCCCCACTCTCGATCATTCACTCCGTCGATATGCTGCCATTTTTTTATTGTCAAGCCGGCCGACTGGATAGCCTGAAGCAGTGACTACAGTCGCTCTACGTGTTGGTCAAATGTCACAGAAAATACTACAACATCGTCCAAGTAGACTAGGCATCACTGCTTTTTCAGACCCATGAGGACACTGTTCATCATGCGCTGGAATGTCGCTGGCGCGCAACAGAGGCCGAAAGGTAGTGCTTTAAACTCATACATGCTATCCGGGGTTACGAAAGCAGTCTTTTCTTGGTCTCTTTCATCAACTTCGATTTGCCAATATCCGCTTTTTAAGTCGAGTGAAGAGAAATATCTGGCGCGCCGTAGCCGATCCAACGTGTCATCAATACGTGGTAAGGGGTATATATCGGGCTTGGCTTTGTGTTTAGTTTTCGGTAGTCTACCCAGAATTTCAACGTTTTGTCTTCTTTTCTCACAAGAACTACCAGCGATGCCCACGGGCTGCTAGATGGCTGAATGACGTCGTCCTGGAACATCTCTTGTATCTGACTTTTTATAACCTCTCGTTCTTTCGGCGAAACTCTGTAAGGGTGTTGATACACTGGCCTGGTTGTTTCCTCTGTTATGATCCTGTGCTTCAAGATCTGAGTGTGACGTACTTTTGATGAGGTGCAAAAACATTTTGCGAATTCATCTATGAGGTCTTGTAGGATTTTCTCTTCGACTGGCGATAGACTTCAGCTGATTGAAACTGATGTTCCAAGGTCATGCGTAGCTTCCGAAGCAGATGGCTTTGGCGCAACAACACATAAGTCCGTAACTTCAGTAGAGCTGGGCAGAAAAACGATGGCAGCGTCTTTTGCGATATGCTGAATTTAATTTCCAAAATTGGAGAGTAGTACGTTGGCAAGCCCACCACGTAAAGCGAATAATGCCTCGAACTATGCAAATGCCTTTCTTTAGCAGCAGTTTGACATTCCCGTCTGCTATTCCTTCAGAGTCGGTCAATGCGTCATTCCTTACGCCAACCAGGACGCTGCATCGCGGAGGCTCGGTTACGTCGCTGTCAATAACACGCATCGCAGAACTTCCTGTCTCCTCGTCTATGGCCAGCTTTGTCGAGAAAGAAATACTACAATTCTGCAGGTTTGTTATGGCGCCGTTAGCTAGCAGGAAATCTATCCCGATTATTACATCTCTCGAGAATTCTGCCCGAACTAGGAAACCAGCGACATAAGTATCACCCTCAATGCCTATCCGGGCGGTTCATCTTCACAGAGGCGTTATAGGATGGCCTCCAGCCATGCGAATTTTCGGTTCACTCCATAGCGTCAAAACTTTCTTCAATTCTTTTGCGATTCCATATCTTACGACTGAATAATCGGCCCCTGTATCAACCAATACGTTAAATTCCCGCCCGTCCACTGTAACATGCAAGTCTGAAGAATTTTTTTCTTTACTTATTTCGTCGTCGCTTTCTGCTCGTTGCTCCTTCCCTGGGGCCTTGACGTAAGATCTTTTCTCTGTCAGACATCAGCGGCTTTACCTCACCAGGTCGCTGGCTTCAGTTTTTCTGACGCGGGCTCGTTGACCGATGGTTTCGTGAATGTGGTGGCGAACTTGAACGTCGCGGCCTTGGCGATCCATAACGATTTGGTGCTGGTAACCTTGGCTGGTGCTGGAAGCTAGCGGCTGGAGATCCCTGCCTTGACAGGTACTCCTGTATTTCTATAGGCATTTCACCATTATGCGGGCATGGAGCATACGCGGAAAACCCACGCAGACAGACTCTTCGTTATGGACAGTATCGTTAAAAATGTCCAGCTTCTCCACAGTGAAAACAGAGTGGTGTACTGTCCAGTGTGCGCCACACACCGCTTTTCCTTGGTCTCTGCTCTCCAAGAAAAGGTGAACTTGGCGAAGCTGACTGGAGGGCGCTGGGAGACGCGAACGAGGCATTGTGGACGGCAGGTTGGCGTAAATCGTCTGCGTACGTTAGTACATGGCGTTCCAGAAGTGTTTGTTGAAGTCGAAGGGGTTGCATTTCTGGTTCCGGCTGAAGAATGGCGTGCCGAACTTCATCACGCATGACGAATGTGAGGGATAAAACTGTCGGCATGACTTGCGGTTTCAGAATGTTTCGAAGCTCCTCTTTTACAATGGAACGCACCAGCTCCCTCAGTGTCTCGTTACTGTTGTCTCGTTTTGCCAAAAGGACTTCCGCGGGCTCGCTACTAGCATCCCCATTCTAGTGACGGGCACGCTGCTGATGTGCTCTTTTTATGGTCGTGGCTTTAGTGCGGAATTCAGCAACGGTACGTGGAGGATTGCGAACCAGGCCTGCAAATAAGTCCTGTTTGAATCTACTCATCAAATGGCGCGCTTTCTTTTCTTAGGTCATGTTCTGATTGGCATGTTTGAAGAGGCGGGACTTGGTCTCGATATACTTGCTGACACTCTCGTTGTTGCGTTGGTTCCTTGATTGAAGGCCATTTTCTGGCCTTTCCCGGCGATTCGTGTTGGCTTGCGCAGCAAACAAATGCTGCCGAAAGTGTTCCCAATTCGCTATTGCCCCTTCGTGGTTCTCGAATCATATTCTTGCTCCATCCTCCAACGCAAAGTACACGTGGCCCAATTTCCTTGCCTCAACCCTGGCATTGGTCCGCTCGAAATGCTCCTGCCAGTCGTCCACATCTTCGTGCGCGTCACCGTGGAAGGGTTCAGGTTAGCACGACGGAGACACGATGAGTTCAGATGTTGGAGCTTGGTTGGCCATTTCTCTGAGATTGGCGGTTACTGCTCCCCGTGTTAGTGGAGAAGTAAGGAGTGGTCCAAGTTTAGGTGACTCACCTCGGAGGCAGTGGCTTGAACGCTGGCGTACTGGGGAAAGTTCGCCAGGCTCCAATCGCTGGGGGTCAGGGCTTCTTTCTCTTACTCCAAGGGGACTTCCAATCATACCCAGCACCTCCACCAAAATGTAACGCAATGCAAGAGGGGGACACACACAATGATTTATTGAGGGCGAACTTGTGCCCAGAAAAGTAGCCATGACGCAAAGAAGAGTCTGCTAAAAGCGTTTCCCCTACGTGTCCCGTTCTGAACATCATCTAGGTCAATCTTTCCGGCTCGTGCTCATGCACCAGAGGCATGCGCTGCTCTGCCTCAAGATGCGTGATCACGCGCGAGGCACTGTACACGCCCGCATAGCATCTCGTTGGTTGCGTGGCATTGTAGACGCTCACTTAGCATCTCGTTGGTTCTCTTCGTAAAATGATTCTTAGGAGCAATCTCTGTGGCAATATAGCAAGCTGTCTTCAAAAGTGCTTTTGATCAGGATCACTTCACGAGTGAATTCTGGACGTTGATGCCGCAGTTGAACGATGAAACTGAAGATAGATTGAAACTCTAAATCGCTGCGAGAGAAGTAGAGACAGGAATTATTAAATTAAACTGTGCGATCACTGTTTCCGAAGGTCTAAGTGCTGCTTTCTACAAGAATCTTACGCAGAAAGAATCTTCCATTTGGGCATACATTTTTGATAGAGCTTTGGTAGTGAAATCTCGTCCCTTGAAATTTGTGTCTTCTGATACTATTCTGGTACCTAAAACACATAATTCAAGAAAACTTCTACAGGTCTCAATGTATCAGCCGACCATTTCGGCCAATGTAGACCAGAATATACTGATTATTATGGCTGGCATTGCAGAGCGCCAGTAGAACCACGTCACACATATGGAATATAGCGAAGGAGCATCTTTACGAACATTCATAGAGACATGCATATTAGAATGTACTCATATCAGGGACTCTGCGGTGGCCATGCTTCACATCGACTTGGAGAAAGCTTTCGATCGCGTACCGCACAATTTGCTTACAGCTGTAATAAAGCACGACGTTATTATTCTTCCTCGGCTGATACCTTTCTTTAGTCCTTGGAGCAATCTCAGAAGCACCTATTATAGCCAGCCAAGTTAGATCCCTGCATTAGGCCTATATATGTATAAGCAGGGAGAGTAGCCTTAGCTGAGCCGAGTTCCTAAATGAAAAACAACCTATGGCAATGACTGTCTGCCACTTCCTTGTCCTTCCTACGACGTCCATCTCCTTGCCAATGCGCGTCAACTGACTCCCCCTCTCTCCCTGTCGTGGCATCTCCACTCCCACGGCGGATGCACGTCCCTTACACTTCTCTCCTCTCCAACGCTCCCCTCTCTCTCTGCTTTGAACATCCTCAACTCTATGAAACATCGTCCTAAAGCAGGCAAGATAGTGAGTACCGACAATCTGAGGCCTATCGCACTAACTCTTTGTGTGGGTAAACTCATGGGGAGAATGGTTCGGGATCGCCTCTCTCTATACATGAAAACTAAGGGCCTCTGCAGACACTATGTTTGGGTTTCGCTCACATATGCATTCTCAAGATGTCCTTCTTAGCACCATGACATAACAGAATCCACTTTCATGCGACACAATGCCAAAGCCATTCTTGCTCCCAATCCTAAAGGCACCTTCGAAAAAGTTCGTCGTGGTAGCATTCTGGCAAACCTGAGCTCTTCAGATTGCAGTGAGAAGGTTGCAGCGATCAGTCTACGTAAGAGACTTCCTCTCGAAGCGTCAGCTTTTCCTTAAGTATGAGGATGATGAATACGGCCCATACACTATAGGCACAAGGGGTACTCCCAAAGAAGCGGTCTTGTCACCGCTCCTTACAATTCTATGATGCAGCTTTCATATCAATTGGCCCGATGGAAGGAATTAATCACACACTCTACGCAGATGATATTGTCATGAAGTCACAGGTATGAAGGTACAAAATTAGGGCGTTTACTTTTGTAACCCAAGAGCCAGAAACGCGAGCACCAGAGCACGCGCACCCAGAACTACTTCGCTGTCCTCCTCAGAGCCTGGCTACTATAGTTGCCAGGATACCTTGCGTCTATTCCCCACTTTCAAGAGGGACTGTCCCGGTCGACTGACTGACATGCTACAGGTGGCCATGAAAAAAATCCTCACGTCAACGAAAAAAAAAGCCCACGCTGTTGTGGATAATAAGAAAAAAGTTCGAAGTGTTTATTACTCGTTGGCAAAGTACGGTTTCATCCATACTACGTGGACTACCTCTGGACGTGGACGTCTTTGGTTTAAACTGGTGTCGGAGCTTTGGGGAACTACCTCGTAATTAACGTCACTGAGGCAGCGCACAACTTCATAAGGGCCAAAGTAGCGTCGCAATAGCTTCTCCGAAAGCCCAGGATGTCGAACTGGTGTCCACACCCATACATAGTCACCTGGTTGATAGTGGACGTTCCTTCGGCCTTGGTCATAACGGCGAGTGTCGATATCTTGCTGCGTGCGAATGCGGTTCCGTGCAAGCTGCCGGGCTCCCTCGGATTTCTCGACGAAGTCGTCAACTCTGTCGTTTCCGCTGGTTTCCTGATCTACGGGGAGCATAGCGTCTAACGGTGTTGTGACGCGACGGCCATAAACAAGCTTGAATAGTGTTAGGTCTGTGGTCTCTTGCACATGGGTGTTATATGCAAACGTGACGTACGGCAAAATTTAATACCACGTTTTGTGCTCTACATTAACATACATAGATAGCATGTCGACCAGTGTTTTGTTTAACCTCTCCGTCAAGCCGTTTGTTTGGGGATGATAAGCTGTTGTTTTCCGGTGGTTGGTGTGCGTCAGTTTGGCGACTTGTTGCAATAACTCTGCCGTAAATGCTGTTCCGCGATCGGTTATGAGAACAGCAGGTGCGCCATGGCGCAAAACAATGTCGTGGACAAAGAATCTGGCGACTTCAACTGCAGTTCTCTTAGGCACAGCTTTGGTTTCTGCATAGCGAGTCAGATAGTCGGTTGCGATGATTATTCACTTATTTTCTGAGGATGATGTAGGGCAGGGGCCAAGAAGATCAATTTCCACTGGCTGAAATGGTGGTCGATGTGGATTTAAAGGTTGGAGGAAACCGGTGGGCTTTGCGGGTGGAATTTTACGCCTCTGACAGTCACGGCAGGCGCGAACATAGCGCTGAACGGACGAATACAGCTGTGGCCAGTAGTACTTCTGCCGGATGCGCGCTAATGTCCTGACAAAGCCTAGGTGACCGGCCGAAGGAGTGTCAAGGCACGCCTGCAAAACTTCCTCATGCAATGCCGTTGGAATGGCGAGAAGGAAAGTTTCCTGGCTGCTCTCAAGATTTCTCTTGTAGAGAACATTGTTGCGCCGGCAATACGTTGTTAAACCACGCGAGAGGCGGCGTGGGACGATAACGTTTTCTCCTTGAAGACGCTGGATGACAGGAAGTAGCTCAGTGTCTTCACGTTGAAGCTCAGCCATCCGCACTACATCAACGATGCTAAGAAACGGTAAATCTTGTTCAGTGTCAGATGACGTCGGGGAAATAGGAGCACGAGTGTCACGAGGCTAGTCGACCCACAAGCTCTCGTGTAGGTTCTTGTGCATACAAACCGACGAGAAAACCACATCGGTAAAGAGAACGCGAGAGCGTTTATGCACACAAGAAAAACAACTAAATATATTTTCAATAAACTAGATAAAGAGAAAGGGATAAGAGAAAAAACAAACAAAGCACACAAATTTGAGGAGAAGTTAACCTAATGACCGCGAAATGCTAAGGATGCGTAAGTTCCGCAATAGCAAAAGCGACTGTCACCGTTCGGTCGCGGCACTCTTGTAGACGGCGAGGGTTGATGCGATGGGGTGCAGACAAGGTAGATCAGAGGTCCAAGCGTTGCTCGTGGTTGAAGGTAACTCCGGGCGCACCAAGGTCAGTGAAATCTCAGCGTTCGTCCTCCGACGCTGGGACGTAGCCCTAGAAACGGGACGAGCCTGGCCAAAGCCTGATGGTGAGAAGCCTGGCCAACGCCAAACGACGAGCAGCCTGGCCAACGCCGGACGATAGATGATGCTCGGGTGCCCGACCAGGTGGGAGCCCGCAGCAGCCTTGCCTCAGGAACTCGGCCGCCACCCCCGCGCTCTGGTAGCCTGCTTGCCTCCGTCGCGTCCCGGCCACGTCTGCCCCGTTCTTCCTTCGGGCTTCTTCCAAACCAGCGTGGGGGCCTCTCATTGGTCCAAACTTCACGCGCCTCGTCTGCCCACCGTCTTTCTCACCGAATACATCCCGAAAGCGCGCGTCCACACCATTTGTCGTCGTCGTCTTTTTCCCTATGCCGGTGCACTCGCGCACATTTTAAACCGAACACTGGTTGCACTCGCGCACTTCACGAAACGCGCACTTCACTTATCACAACATGCCCCTGTTTCGAAAAGTTTTTTCCCAACGGAAAAAAACCGCCGGATGCGTGTTTCACCACACAGGATACGTTCTTGGAGTTCGCTTGAACACATGCACACTGGTATCACTGCAAGAAGTCTTATGGAGCACACTTACAGGAAAAAAAATCCACAAATGGTAAACAATGTTCCGATGGTTGGTTGAAATGCTTTGCCTCCCAACTTTAGCAACACCTGAATTCGCATCTATGTCCGTAACCTGCTCATGAAGTCGGCACCTGCGTTTTCAGAACCTTTGATATGTTGAATATGAAAAGTGTACTCTTGTAGCACTAGACTCCACCTTAGCAACCTACTATTCAGGTGTTTTGCCTTCGCTAAGTATTGTAGCGGTTGATGATCTGTCTGTACGATAAACTGTACTCCGTACAAAAAAATGTGAAATTTTTCTACCGTTCATACTAGCGCTAAGCATTCTCGTTCGATAGTCGAGTAATTCTGCTCCCGAGGCAACAGCTGGCGGCTGGCATTCGACACTGGGTGCAACAGCCCCTCGTGTTCTTGTATGAGGACTGCACCGATGCATGTGTCGGATGCGTCTGTACGGAGTATGAACACACGTTTTGAGTCTAGTGCCTTCACGATCGGCCCAGAAGCAAGGGCTTGCTTCAGCGTTTGAAATGCTCCTTCTGTTTCAGGAGTCCAACAAATCTTGTTTTTCTCCATTTTTCTGGTTAGCTGAGTTAAAGGCTGTGCTTTCTCCGCATAGCGAGGTATTAAATCTCGGTAATACCCAGCTAGTTCCAGAAAAGATCGGAGTTGCTTCTTGGTGTCAGGTAGAGGTGCACTGGCTATTTTCAAAACCGTAGTTTGCACAGGTTGAATAGTCTCGCCTCCTTGACGATGTCCCAAGAAGACTATCGACTCCACAGCAATTTCGCACTTCTGAGGCTTGATGGTTAAGCCAGACTCCCGTACTTTCTGCAACAAGCGTTGCAAGGTGTCTATGTGCTCTTCCCAGATGTTCGTGGCTATGAGAACGTCCTCGATGTAGTGGACTACATTTTCAAGGCCCTGTAGGAGTGTTCTCATTAGACGCGTAAACACCGCAGAAGCTGTCTTTATGCCAAACGGCAAGTATATAAATTGGAAATGACCGGATTGCGTTGAGAATGCCGTTACTGGCCTCGATGTCCGGTCAAGTGCGACTTGCCAATACCCCTTTGTGAGAGCAAACTTTGAGAAGTATCTCTTTGTGCTCACCTCTGTAAGCATTAGGTCGGTCCTAGTTATGGGTTCAGCGTCGGAAACCAGTATCTCGTTGATGCGACGGAAGTCGACGCATGTGCGATAGGTGTTATCCGCCTTCTTAATAAGTACCAAGGGCGAATTGTAGGGCGAATGGGATCGCTTAATCACACCCAGTCTTAACATGTCCTGAACTTCTTGTTCTACCACTTCCTTCGTGGCCAACGGCAAAGGATTGATTGATTTGATTGATATGTGGGGTTTAATGTCCCAAAACCACTATATGATTATGAGAGACGCCGTAGTGGAGGGCTCCGGAAATTTAGACCTCCTGGAGTTCTTTAACGTGCACCCAAATCTGAGCACACGGGCCTACAACATTTCCGCCTCCATCGGAAATGCAGGCACCGCAGCCAGGATTCGAACGCGCGCCCTGCGGGTCAGCAGCCGAGTACCTTAGCCACTAGACCACGTGGCGGGGGACGGCAAAGGATACTGCGGTGTGTTGATCGGTTCAGAGGTCGTCAATTGAAGTCGGCATTCCAACAGATTTGTCTTTCCCGGTATCTCAGAGAATACATCTTGGTAGGTGGTTAGAATCTTCTGAAGTTCTGCACGTTTGTCTTCTTCTAAGCTACTGCCGATGGGAATCGCTTCTACACCCACAGTCGGCTTAACTGTGCAAGTTGGTAGAGGGGTATCTGTCTCCTCCTCTTTCATAACCACAAAAGATGCTGTTTGTGGAATTGTGTCTGGTTGTCGGTCTTCATATCGTTTTAACATATTAATATGAAAAAGTTTGGCGTCATGCCCCAAGTCCAGCCAATAGTCGTAGTCGCGCTTTTTCCCAATGACCGGAAATGGCCCTTTCCATTCCATCAACAACTTATTCGCTGTTGTAGGAAGCAAAATAAGAGCTCGGTCTCCAACTTTCAGCTGACGGATCTTGCTCTTCCGATCATAGTGATATTTTTGAGTCGTTTTCGCTCGTATCAGGTTCTCATGGGCTAATTTTAGCGTTCTTTCCAGACGATCCCGGAGATCGAGGACATATCCGTAGGTCGTTTTCACCTCCTCTTCAATATTTTCTCCAGTCCGCAGCTCCTTTAACAAGTTGAGTGGTCCTCAGACGTATCTCCCGTAAATGAGTTCGAAAGGAGAGAACCCCCTGCTGGCCTGAGGAACTTCTCGATATGCAAATAGAAGTGGTGCAAGCAATCGATCCCATGATTTTGGATCCTCTTGGCATAGCTTGCGCAGCATTTGTTTCAAAGTCCCATTAAATCGCTCTACCAAACCATTGCACATGGGATGATATGGCGTCGAACTCAGATGTTTGATTGCCAACAGATTGTTTACTTCACTCATCAGGTCCGACGTGAAGCACGAGGCCTGATCGCACAGGATTTGGCGGGGAAATTCAACGCGGGAAAACATTTCGACCAACCCGTCTGTCACAGTCGCGGAGTCAATCGCCGACAAAGCAATGGCGTCAGGATAGCGCGTAGCGAAATCGACCATGGTCAGTACGTATCTGTTGCCCCTATTTGAGACCGGCTTTAAGGGTCCAATAATGTCCACGGCCACGCGCTCAAAAGGAGTGTCAATCAGGGGCATTTTGCCAAGAGGAGCCTTTCCTACTTTGTGCTTTGGATACATTCTTTGGCACGTGTCACAGGACCGCACGTATCTTTTAATCTCTTCCTGGACCCCTGGCCAATAGAATGGACCTATCACCCGATCAATCGTTCTTGTTACTCCTTGATGCCCGCACATCAAACTCTCATGGGCCATCTTCAACACTTGACTTCGCAGATTGAGAGGAACTACGACCTGCTGTATCAATTTGCCAGAGGATAGTCGGTAATTTCGACACAACACTGACTTCTCCATGACAAAGGAATACTGGGTTGATCCTCTGCCATAAAAAACCTGCCCTACTTTGTCCCTGCAAGCTTCCAGGGTCTTGTCTTCTGCTTGGGCCCTCTCGAGCTCCCTCCTGTTCATCTTCAACTTTCTGGTGCTAACTGCAGCTGAATCCGGCCGGACGCTTGTGTTCTTCATACTACCAAGTGATGCCTTTAAACGATGGTCTTCTTTCTTCTTATACAAGGTCTCGGCTACGCCATATGGAGTGAAGTTCCCTTCAGCCAGTTTTTCTTTCCATTTCTTGTCAGAGTCATCAGCAGCACGAGATCCTGGCACATTGCCAACGATGATGTCATATAGCGGGGAGGACATGCATTTCACGATACACGTGCCTGAAAAATATGTCAAAAAAATCTCCACCTTCGCATCTGGTACCGTGATCCGGCTCCCTTCTGCTAAGAACAAGGTCGCCGTGGTTCCTGTCAGTGCTTCATCTGGCACCAAAGAACGCCGAACCACCATTATATTGCTCCTGCATCCCGTAGGACGGAAGCCGCTTGGCCGAATATAATGCCCTGCAGCACTGGCATCGGATGTTTTTCTGACTTTGGCTGCGTATTTAGCGCACTGGTCATATTCTCCTCCTGCTTGTCCGCAGGTATATCATTCACTACTTCTGCCTTTTTCTTTGGCGAGAAGATACAAGAAGTCCTCTTAGTGACGTTCTGCTTTCTGGTACATACAATAATATCATGCCCCGTTTTGCGACAGTAGTCACAGTATGGTCTTGTCCGAGCACGACATTCTGCTGCCCTGTGACCTGTTTCATCACAGACAAAACATCGAGAGGGAGACTTCCCCGTTGTACTTCCGCATTTTCCTGCGGCGCCGTTCTCCGTTTTGTCGCGAAAAACCAACAAATGTGACTGTCGTTGGGCCTCTAAAAAATTGTCCGCAGCCTCGGCCATTTCATCTAGCTTACGACAGTTTTTCTCACGTAGGAAAAGCGCCACGCGGTTATGGCATTGATAAACTGTTCAGCTACTATGAGATCTCGAACAGACGAATATTCTTTTGCTGTCTTGGACATCTCCACCCATCTGTCGAAAAAACTTGCCAACCTGACTGCGTACTGCTTGCCTGTTTCTCCATCTTGAGGTCTGCTATGCCGGAACTTCTCCCGGTAGCCCTCCGCCGTGAAACGAAAACGCTGCAGTAATGCTAGCTTTGCTTTCTCGTAGTCAAGTGCCTCTTCTGGAGACAAGCGACCAAATACTTTGAGAGCTTCTCCGCTCAGACACAGACTCAGTGCCATGGCCCACTTATCCTTAGGCCATTGCTGACCGGTGGCCACATTCTCAAATCTCTTGAGATAAGCATCAAGGTCATCCCGGTTTTCATTAAATCCGGGTATGAAATTGTGCGGGTTAACGTTACACGGTTCTCGCACATGTCGACCATGGTCCGACGCCGCGGATCCCCTGGCCCCTTCCACCTGAGCATGTTGAAGACGCAGTTGAATCGTCTTCTGGCATTCGGCCTCAAGTTTTCGTTCCAACTCCGCCTGTTCCATTCTCTCCTTTCTTGCCTCTCACTCAGCTCCCCTTTCTTCGCGAGCTCGTGCCTCACGCTCATCAAGCCATGCCTTCAACTCATCGCCCCCTAGCCCCATGCGTATCGATAACGCCGTTAAATCAGACGTAGTCATTTTCTCTCCTTCTGTAAAAACCTTAATTGCATAAACAATCTCGTCCAGTCGCGGACGCCAATTGTCACGAGACTAGTCAACCCACAAGCTCTCGTGTAGGTTCTTGTGCATACAAACTGATGAGAAAACCTACATCGGTAAAGAGAACACGAGACCGTTTATGCACACAAGAAAAATAACTTAAGATATTTTCAATAAACTAGATAAAGAGAAACGGATAAGAGGAAAAACATACAAAGCACACAAATTTGAGGAGAAGTTAACCTAATGACCGCGAAATGCTAAGGATGCATAAGTTCCGCAATAGCAAAAGCGACTGTCACCGTTCGGTCGCGGCACTCTTTTAGACGGCGAGGGTTGATGCGATGGGGTGCAGACAAGGTAGTTCAGAGGTCCTAGCGTTGCTCGTGGTTGAAGGTAACTCCGGGCGCACCAAGGTCAGTGACCTCTCAGCGTTCGTCCTCCGACGCTGGGACGTAGCCCTGGAAACGGGACGAGCCTGGCCAAAGCCAGATGGTGAGAAGCCTGGCCAACGCCAAACGACGAGCAGCCTGGCCAACGCCAGACGTCGAGCGGCCTGGCCAACGCCAGACGATAGATGATGCTCGGGTGCCCGACCAGGTGGGAGCCCGCAGCAGCCTTGCCTCAGGAACTCGGCCGCCACCCCCGCGCCCTGGTAGCCTGCTTGCCTCCGTCGCGTCCCGGCCACGTCTGCCCCGTTCTTCCTTCGGGCTTCTTCCAAACCAGCGTGGGGGCCTCTCATTGGTCCGAACTTCACGCGCCTCGTCTGCCCATCGTCTTTCTCACCAAATACATCGCGAAAGCGCGCGTCCACACCATCGGTCGTCGTCGTCTTCTTCCCGGTGCGTTCGCGCACATTTTAAACCAAACACTGGTTGCACTCGCGCACTTCACGAAACGCGCACTTCACTTATCACAACGAGACAGGCAGTCAGCGTCTGTAAGCTTATGTCCTGATCGGTAGACCACCGTTATGTCGTGCTCTTGAAGGCGGAGGCTCCAGCGGGTGAGGCGGCCTGATGGATCCCGTAGATTGTCAAGACAACAGAGTGAATGGTGGTCACTGACCGCTCGAAATGGCCGGCCGTATAGGTAGGGTCGAAATTTGCTAATGACCCGAACGACTGCTAGGCACTCTTCGGTGGTCGAATTGTGAGACTGCGGCTCGCGCAAGCGATCACACGCTCTGCGCCGTTCTGCCATTGAACTAGAATGGCTCCAATTCTTACATTGCTGGCGTCTGTGTGGAACTCGGTGTCGGCAGTGTCGTCGAAATGTGCCAGCACTGGAGCTTTCTGCAGTCGATTGCGTAGCTCTACGAAGGCTTGTTGTTGTTCTTTCATCAATACGAAAGGCATATTTGGCCGTGTCATTCTTGTAAGAGTTTCCGCAATTTTCGAAAATCCTTCAACAAAACGGCGGT
Organism: Rhipicephalus annulatus; assembly: GCA_013436015.1. Classification (NCBI taxonomy): domain Eukaryota; kingdom Metazoa; phylum Arthropoda; class Arachnida; order Ixodida; family Ixodidae; genus Rhipicephalus; species Rhipicephalus annulatus. Next base: position 79,016 of record WOVY01014674.1, read on the forward strand.
AGTACACACAGAGTCCGAGGAATCGCTGAACAGCCTTTTTGTCTTCAGGACGAGGGAAATCGGCAACGGCAGCCAACTTCTCCAGATCTGGTCGAACACCCTGTCGCGAGAGAGGAAGACGGGACGGCAGCCAACGTGGTCGAGTCATTCTCTCGCCACTTTATTATCCAGGGCGATTTGCTGAAGCGGAGCGGCGGCGGCTGCCACGTCTGTACCGCCAGGCCAGAAGCTCGTTCTCCACAGCTCGTGCCTCGAGCTGTCGCATCAGCTGCACGAAAGGCGCAGCGCGGTGGCTAGAAAAATAACGTTGATGATGAATGGTGATGATGATGACGCTACAGATTACTCCCCCCCCTCCGCATAAATGAAGCCGGAGTGAAAATAATGAGAGCGTCTATACAAGCGAGTTAGGTTTGCAAAACGAAATGGGGTCCGTGAGCAGTCGAGATCGTCAACTGGAAGCGACAATCGACAATCAGTGGGTCTCTGGCGGGTGACACTGGGAAAGGCGCAGCGGACGAGGGTGGCTACGCAGGCACGCTGTTGGAAGGAGCGGGCAAGGGTCGTGATGAAGGGACACTTTTGTCGATAGCGAGTAGCAACGACAAGGTGAAAATTGTCAAGGGCCGAGAACACACACGGGTCGTTTCGGTGCGGTCAATTGTCGCGCGTACTCGGACACTGATGCTTAAAAGATGGACTGTAGCATGAGCGTAGTACGGAATTAACGGGACCCGTGACAATTAATCTGGCGTCCGCGACAGGACCTTTTGGTGCACAGTGTGTCCAAAGTAGTGAGAAAGACCCTCGAGTTGTCGATAGAGCTATCGGAACGATTTTGTGTGTTGCTCAGTGTTCTCGTTAACGAGTGCAGGGGAGTGTTCCGAATGGACTGATTTAGGAAGATACTTTTACACGCGGCAAGCCTGCACTTGCGAGACACGATGGATCTCGAAAAGTTAGTAGCTCTTGGTGAGAAGATGGGTCTTTCTGGCGCCGAACTACGGAAGTGGGTCACCCAGAAGAAAAAAGAAGAAAAAGAGAGGGCCAAAGAAGAAAAGGCAGCTAAGCTGGAAAAAGAAAGGTTGGCGATCGAAAGAGCCAAAGCCGAAAAAGAAGCTGAGTTGGAGAGAGAGAGGTTGGTAGCTGCCAATCAAGAAAAGGCAGCTGAGTTGGAGAGAGAGAGGTTGGCAGCTGCGAGAGAGAAAGAAGAAAGAGAGGCAAAGGAGCGACAGCTGAAGGAAGAAAGAGAGGAACAATTGAAGTTGGAATTGGAGAGAGAAAAGCTTGCAGCTGAAAGGGCGAAAGAAGAAAGAGAGGCAAAGGAGCGGCAGCTGAGAGAAGAAAGAGAGCAGCAATTGAAATTGGAGCTGGAGAGAGAAAAGTTGGCAGCCGAAAGGGCGAGAGAAGAAAGAAAAGCGAGGGAGCGACAGCTGAAAGAAGAAAGAGAAGCGGAGATGGCTGAAAGGGAACGGCAGCGGCAGCACGAGATGGAACTCGAGCGGCTCCGTCTGCAACAGCGAAGTGAAACTCCCGTCCAAGCTAGAGTTGAAAGCAGCGAACGGGAAGATAATGGCTTCCGCTTGAACCCAAGCAAGCTGCTCGTAGCGTTTGATGAAAGGAAGGACAAACTTGACGCGTATCTTCACAGATTTTAGACGATTGCAAGGAGCCAGAATTGGCCGGAACATCAATGGGCAACTGCTTTGAGTACTTCCTTGAGTGGTGAAGCGCTCAGTCTGTACGGTAGGCTGACGCCGACCGATGCAGCCAACTATGCAAAGGTGAAAGCTGCTTTGCTGAAACGATTTAGATTTACTGTGGAAGGATTCCGGGACAGATTTCGGACAGGAAAGCCAGCGGATGGTGAGACGGCTACGCAGTACGCCGCCCGACGTAGCCATTATTTCGACAGATGGATTGAACTTTCAGGGACATCGCAGGAGTACGATGAGCTTAGAGAGCTCCTAATTAGAGAGCAATTTCTTACTAGTTGTCACCCAAGCCTGTCGCTGTACTTGAAAGAGAGGAAGGCTGAGTCACTTGAAGGAATGCTTGAATTGGCTGATCAATTCTTGGAAGCGCAAGGTGGAACTAATTTGGCCAAGGTCAAGAGTGTCCCGAAGATCCTAAAAATTTGGCACCCGAACAAAAGAAGCGTGCACCGGAGAGTGTTCCGCGATGTTTTCTGTGTAACCGAGTGGGTCACCGTGCTAACCATTGCCGAACTAACTTCACGAGCTCCGCGGTTGTAAAATGTTTTAAGTGTGGTCAGACTAGGCACAAAGCAGACGCATGTCGAAACGGAGCGAGTGAAACTCACCAGGTATCCTGTGTGCAAGCGGCACCGAAATCCGGTAATAATGCCGTCACCGATGGATTCGTAGAGTTGAAAAATGGGGAGAAAATTCCTATTGTGGGTGCTGTAATGTCAAAACAGCCAACCGGTGTTACGAAGGGAATGCCAACGCTGCCTGGAAAAGTTGCGGGCAAGAAGATTACGGTGTTGAGACACCGGTAGCTCCACGGTTATCGTGCGGAGAAATTTGGTACGGAAAAGTGAGTTGACAGGCAGAACAAAACCGGTTTGCCTAATTGACCGTACGGTTCGGATGCTTCCCGAAGCAGAGATTGAAGTTGAAACCCCGTACTTCAGCGGGAAGGTTACCGCTCTATGTATGACGACCCCCCCTTACGACCTTGTCATCGGAAACATCGACGGGGCGCGAGGACCGAATGATCCGGAATGTTTGGGAGAAGACCCTAAGATAGAGCCCTCGCCAACCCAGCGACCGCGAGATACAGTGGAGGAGCATCTCGTGACGGATCTCACTAGAGCCCAAGGTGAAGCCGCGGCGCAAGAGGCAGCGAATGAGAAGATGATCGTGTTGATTGAGTTCACGTGCTGGGCAGCGGGACTTACGTCGGCACGACCCCAACCGACCGACAGTGTAAAGGTGACGGAGTCGGCCAGCAAGGCCCAATGCCGTGACATGAACAAGCTGGTAAATGAACAGACAGGACCCGTTGAACGTTATGTCCCGTTAACAGTGTCGGAAGTGACAACGATGGCTGAGACGCCGCCTCAGATACCGTCATTGGAAAGGGCTCGCCGAAAAAGAACGTAGAAACACAAGAAGAGATCGAGCGAGCACCGCAAGAAAGGGCGCAAGCGCCGCTCAAAGTACACAGGATAAGTGCTGAGGTCGAATCAGAATGTGTTTGGCAGTGCTGAGTGCCGTATGTTGTGTTAATGTTGTGTTATCCTGTGTCACAAGTGTCGAAGTGTTTGTGCTGTGATGTGGTGTATAGTGTTGTATAATTGTTGTAAAGACAGAACTTTGTACGTTTGTATTGTTTGGAATGTGTGATGAAGCGTTGTACTCATGTACCTGCGGTTATATTTCATGTGTGTTAGATTGAATTGTAATGTCCAATTGTATTGAGTGATATATTGTGAATGTGACGTGTCATGAGCGACGGACTATGTTACAGTCTTTGAGAGTTTTGGTGACTGTTCGCAGCTCGTTTGTGTGGTTTTGATTATTATGAGATAATATTCTTAAAGTGGGGGGCAGTGTCACAGAACGAGCGCTTAAAAAGGGTGCGCCGCCAAATTCTTGCTACAAAACGCCGGAGTGACGCTGCGAGGTCAACGATAAAAGAACAAAAAAGAGCAAACAAACATCCAAGGCTCCCCGGACACGCGACTTTCTCCCCTCGGAAGCGTGGCTTCGCCGACGAACCTCCTCACCCCACATCGGCGGCCGAGCAAGCACTCGAAATTTCTAGATGGAAAGGGGCGTGTCATGCCGGGTTGAGTCATCTGTCGGGGACGGCCCTCGTACAGTCTTGCGCCTTCCCCCAGCCTCTGCTGCGCATCGCGCCGACGAAATGATGAGAACTTTCTGGAATGTCGCGCGGAAGGTATTTAACCGAGCAGCGGACATGAGAGATCATTAGAAGACGGAAGTTAGCGCCAGAGCGCGTAGGGATTCCGCCGTGTAGTCGGCGAAGGTTTTGTCCGTAGGGACAAAGCAGGAGGAGACGAAAGTTAGCGCCAGAGCGCGTAGGGATTCCGCTGTGTAGTCGGCGAAGGTTTCGTCGTGGCGACAAAGCAGGAGAAGAAGAAGAGGATTTTCACATGAGGGGTGAAGGCTCGAGCTACAGGCAAGAGCGTGTGTCTACCGCTATCGAGCGAAGACGCGTGGCAACAGCTGCGTGTGTGAAGCCGACGTGTTTCCGGCGAAGAAGTTGAAGCTTGGAGAGTGGCCAATTGAAGACGCCAGGTTTCCTGGAAGAGAAACTTCGGCGAGGTTTCCTTGAAGAGAAACTTCAGGGGCAGCGGAACGATAACAACGCTGGACTTTGAGTGAGTGGTTCTCGGAAGAGTATCATCCAGACTTTTGTTTCAAGAACTTGGGACTGAATAGGTTTTCTATCTCTTTAGTCTTTAAGTGTCTTGGTTGTTCAATGCATGCGACTGCATTGTAGTGTGTATTGTTGTCTGTGTCCGTTGTTTCGAGTGTGGCTGATTGTACTGTGTAGTACGTTGTTTGATTGGTGACATATTGTACTCAACTATTGTGGAGTGTGCATACTTGTGTATTGTTTTCGATCTGCCATTATTGAGAATATAATTTTGTTTGTTTATCAACTCTCGGCTCTGACTTGTTCTTTGGGCCACAGCCGGCAACCGCTGGCGCGCCAAATAGAACCACTTCTAAATTGTCCACGCTTTCGTGGTGCGGTTCGGGGGGCCGATACTTCGGCCCTTGGAATTAGCCCGGCGATCGCCTCCCTAATTAACGGGACCCGTGACACCAGTTCAGAGGGTCTAGTGTTACTTCCTTGTTGGAGCTGGTGGGAACGTCGACAGGGAGTGCGGTCAACCCTGGTAGTGTGTTTACCGTGCTGGTACCGTCGCTTCCAGTGGCACATTACCGCTGCGGCGGCCGCCTGGTCGGCGAAGTAGGGTGCAGATAAGTTGGAAACGGTGTGCTTTAGACCGATGAAGTGCGACATGATTTACAGTGATAACGAGCCGGCTCAGAGGGCACTGATAAATTGCTTTTTCCGACCTTTGACGACGTGTAACGCGTAGGCGTACGCCGATGAGTCGTCGCGTTGTTCGAGCTAGAACCGACGTTTGGTGATGCGAGATCGAGCGGCGGGTATGTTGCGCCACAGTTGTCATGGGCCGTCGACGGCGTTTAAATGCTCAAGCACGCGTACGTAGTGGTAGGCGGATGGTTTAACTGCGCATCTGTTGGGGCATGCACGGTGTGCGCCACCTGTGATGAGCCAGGCGTGCGCCCCTCGGGATTTCTCGACATCGTCACTGCATCATGCACGTTCAGCCGTGCATGCTCCGGGGCTTGAACTTCTGTAGGATACATCGAGGATGATGTTAGTAGTTGCTGGCAGTCCACGAGGTTTTGAGCAGTAGGCAGGGTGTGCAGGGGAAACTGATGGCGTGCAGTGTCACAACGGGCTCTGGGTCCATAGTGTGAGTGGTGTCGCGGGCCTCACCAGGTTTCGGTACAGGCGGGGAGTCTGCAGAAAGGTCAGCTGGCCCAGCTGAGGTCGACGAATCACCTGGGACAGACAGTTGAGCCGACCAAGTCTCTGCAGCGAATGCGACGGTGTACGGGGCAGCGGCCGGTGTCGAATCTATGTGGCCAGTTGCCGGCAGGGGAATGGTCTGGACTGTCTGTTGGGCGAGAGGCGTCCTGGAAGGTGATGAGCCAGGTGCAGTTGTGTCATTTTTAGGAGGAGGAGCATGTTTAAGGCCGTAAAACTTGAGCACGGCCTCTCGCAAGTGATCGTACGGGCGAGGGCTCCAGGAGAAGTATGTGAGGTGGTGTTTGAGGTCATGTGGAAGATGGTATTCCAATACCTCGTACATGAGCTCTTGGATCCAGATGCCGTTGTGATACAAGGCCGCCGCAAACTCCTCGAACCACGACTCTAGGCTAGAGGTCCGGAACAGGGGCATTGGCGTGTCGAATTGAGACTGCCAGGCTTGTGCTGACTGGAGCATGGCTGCGTAGCTCAGTGGTAGTAGTGCAGCGCCGGTCGCTTGTTCGTGTGTCCGGGTCATTAATGTAGCGAGAGAGGAAGACGGGACGGCAGCCAACGTGGTCAAATCGTTCTCTCGCCACTTTATTATCCAGGGCGATTTGCTGAAGCGGAGCGGCGGCGACTGCCACGTCTGTACCGCAAGGCCAGAAGCTCATTCTCCACAGCTCGCGCCTCGAGCTGTCGCATCAGCTGCACGAGAGACGCAGCGCGGTGGCTAGAAAATTAAGATGATGATGAATGGCGATGATGATGACGCTGCAACCCCTCGGGCTCACCACGTGGCCGAGAAACTTGAGTTCCTGATAGCAGAAGTGACACTTTTCGGGCTTGATAGTAAGGTTTGCTCTTCTTATTGCAGTGAGGACACTTTTTAGCTTTGAATGATGCTCATCAAACGTGCTTTAAAACACAACGATATCATCCAAGTATGCAAGACACGTCTGCCACTTTAGTCCAGCTAGTACAGTGTCCATGCGTTGAAACGTAGCGAGAGCGGAACAGAGGCCGAAAGGCAGCACTTTAAATTCGTAGAGCCGGTCAGGCGTCACGAACGCGGTTTTCTCACGGTCGCCCTCGTAATTTTCAATTTGCCAGTACCCTGACTTGAGATCTAATGATGTAAAGAACTGGGCGTGGCGTAGACGGTCTAAGGCGTCATCAATACGTGGCAGGGGGTAAACGTCGCGTTTTGTGACTTTGTTAAGCCGTCGATACTCGACGCAGAAGCATAGCGTGTTGTCGTTTTTCTTTACTAAGACAACAGGTGGCGCCCACGGGCTTGTCAAGAGTAGAACGACGTCATTATTCAGCAGTTCTTGAACTTGACGCTTAATCACCTCTCTTTTCTTCGGAGACACACGCTATGGATGTTGGCGAAGAGGCCGCGCCAACTCCTCGGTAACAATGCGGTGTTTTGTAACGGTGGTACGCTGAACTTTCGATGCTGTGGAGAAGCAGTCCGAGAATTCCCTCACAAGGTTTAGAAGCCGTTCTTTTTGTGAATCTGGCAAGTCTGGATTAACGTGAATGCGGCTTCCCAGGTCAGCACAAGCTTTTTTACGCAGTGAAGTTGTATCCAATGTGCCGATATTGGAAAACTCGGCGATTTCACTGAGGAACGCGACAGTATAGTGCCTCTAGGGACGTGTTGAAACTCATTGCTTAAGTTGGTCAGCAAAACTCGAGAGCGTTTATTCTCTAACCGAACAAGGCATCGGGCTATGCAGATGTTTCGTTTGAGCAGCAGCGGGATATTTGCCTCTGCAATACCTTCATAGTCGTTGAATTCATCATAAACGTCGCAGGCTGCCAAGGTCAACACGCTACTCTTTGGTGGTAACGTGACGTCATTGTCAACAATTCTCAAAGCATTGGCGTAACTGCTGTGAGGGTTGCGTGCTAAAGCGTATGCCGTGGAAAACGTCACCTGCGACTTTTGCAAATCAATCACGGCTCCATTATTAAGCAGAAAGTCCTGTCTGAGAATTAGGTCCCTTGAGCAACTCGGCAGTATTACAAAATCTCAGAGATACGTGAATCCGTGAATACTGACTCGCGCTGTGCACTGTCCAACCGGAGTGAGAAGATGGCCTACTGACGTACGTATCTGCGACACAGCCAACTGGGTGAAAACCTTCTACAGCCTGCAGGCAAGACCCATGCTCTAACGGAAGTGTATGCTCCAGTGTAATTTAGCGCCATTACTTCTTCGTCGTCCAAAGTTACCGCAATGTTTGATGTCACCACTCTTTGTACCACGTTTGACTGCGTCTGTACATGTTTTTGCTGCCATCGCTGTCGTCGTAGTGGATGATCTTCCGTAGAGACAGCGTCAGCGGCCTCACCTCCGGAGGTCGGTCAACTCAGTTTTCCCGACTTGCAGGACTCGGTTAACGGCGTCTCGGAGTGCTGCGTGAATAGGCTGGGCTCGGTGACCTGTAGCGAGCAGGTGACGATGAGCGAGACCTTGGCGACTGATGTTCGATACTGCGACGATTCGAGATAAAACTCTCTATTTCCAGTGGTCGCTTACCTGGTCGTGGACGAGGAGCATTAGACGAAAATCCACGGAGACCCACACGATGGTATGGACATGTTCGGTAGACGTGTCCGGCTTCCCAGCAGTGGAAACAAAGGGATCTGTAGTCGGGTGTACGCCAGATGTCACTCTTTCTCGGTCTTGCTTCGGCGATCAACGGTGAGCTGCGAGGACAGAAGCCTACCTCAATTTGCTGAGCTTGTCACTCATTGGGGTAAAATGCGCTGGATGAACTGTACGATGGAGGACGTCGCACTGCTTCCGCGTAGCTCATCTCGACGTAGTGCCTCTGTTGTGGCGCCTCAGACGATTGGGGAGCGTGAACGGCTTGCCGTAGCTCGAAGCGTACCATCTCCGCAATGGAGAGCTGCTCTACAGGTGAAGCAGTCGCCTGCATCTTTTGTAGCTCTTCCTTAATGAGAGCTCTGATGAGCTCTCACAACGCGCTGATATCATTTCCGAGAGTGACAGAAGTGACCTCACTTGGGTGTATACCACGGTTATACTGCCTGGCACGCTGTTGAAGGGCCCCCTCCATGGCAGTGGCTTCCTCACGGAACTCCGCATGTGTCGCAGGTGGGTTTTGAATCAGGCCGGCAAAAATCTCTTCTTTAACACCACACATTAGCTGGCGAACTTTCTTGGATTTGGACATAGAGGGCTCCGCACACCTGAAAAGCCTACCCATGTCCTCTATGTTAGTCGTCATCCTTTCGTTAGGGCCTTGAACCCTTGCCTCTATAGCACGCTCCGCTGTCTCTTTCCTGTCTTCTCGGGCAAATGCCTTCAGGAACTGCCGGTGAAACTCATTCCATGGCGTAAGCGCTGCTTCACGGTTCTCAAACCACGTTTCCGTGGAGTCCTCCAGGAAGCAGTACACATAGCGTAGCTTACGCTCTGTGTTCTAATCGTTGATGACGGCGACCCGGTCGAAATGCTCCAGCCAGTCGTCGGTGTCTTCAAAAGCAGCTCCATGAAATGTCTTCGGCGTCTTGGGCTGGTTGATAACCAGGTGCACTGGTGCTAGCGCGGTGACGTTAGGCGGTGTTTTATTCATAGTCCTCTGACGTTGAGGCAGCAAACCGTGCTGTGGCTCGAGTCCCTGGAGACGATGGCTGGAACGTACGTGCACAGGGGTAAGCTCGGCTGAGCTACTCAATGGACTTGCGTCAGGGGTGCTCTCAAGGGACCGCATCTTTAACCGTACTTCACACCTCCACCAGGGGATGTCACAAAAACACAGGTATTCAGGTACATAAATAGGGCGTTTACTTTCGTATCCCAAGGGCCAGAAACGCGAGCACCAGAGCACGCGCACCCAGAACTACTTCGTTGTCCTCCTTAGAGGCTGGCTACTATAGTTGCAAGCCTACCTTGCGTCAATATAACAACTTGGGCTACTGATGGGGCATTGGAGATATGGAGGACCACCTCCATCGGGCCACCTCTATCGTCGATAGCTATGCTCTCGGCTGTGGTCTCCAATACGCTCCTGCAAAATCAGAGCTTCTCCTCGTCAAAGCCATCCCCAAAGACGACACGAAAAACATATTCTTTATGGGAGCTCCTGTCAGAGAAGTCGAGGAGATCTAGATCCTGTGCCTGTTCATTATTTACAGACTCAGACCGGACTCTACCATATCAAATTGAATTGCATAGGCGAACAGGTCGGACGTATGACCCACCGCGTTTCCAACAAACGCGGCGGGTTGATGGGGATACGCTTCGACTCGTTCATGTCTTTTCACTCAGCTGTATCCTCTAGTCCGTACCCTATCTTCGCAATACGAAGGAACACGATTACCGCATCGACGCCTAAAATATTGAGCTTTACACTTACCGGTAACCACCTCCAATGCCAAGTTATTCGCTCTGGGGGTGCTAAACTCGGTATAAGGAATTGAAAGAGGCACACTTCGTCAGCTAATATACGCGACGTTCACAGATGGTGTCTGGACGCTGTTTGTTGGGCCGCCTACACATAAAACAGGACTTCATTCCAGAGGAGAGATGCAAACTTTTTAAGATGTGGCACCACAAGGTCTGGGTTCCTCTCCTGTCTCGAAACGTGCACTCGCAGACACACAAAGGCAGACCAGGGGCGCGCACTGTAGCCCTAGAATAACAATACGGATCTAAAATAGGTGTATACTACGTTGATGTAGTAAGGCTGTCACCCACTGGATTCTACATGGTGGCGTAGTTCACAAGGATGAACGCGTTAAGGGGCTCTCCTATCTGGCTTCCAACTCCACGCGCGCTCAGGAGGTAGCAATAGCACTTGCCGCCTCGTACACAGACTCTTTAATAATTATTACAGATTCACCTCGAGCCTGTGAAAATTATCTGGCAGGCGAGGTGTCACCTTTAGCCTACATTATTATACAGCGAGCTGTCAGGCATTTAGACAACTTACCCAAACGCATTGTTTGGACTGCGGGCTACGAGGAGTTTAGAGGTAACGAGGCTGCGGATGCGGCCGCCCCCGTGCTTAACCGACGGGCATTTTACCTAGGCTTTTCCGTCACAGGGACTAGGCTACCGCTTCTAAGATTTACAGAAATTCGGCTTGTACTTTTGCGAACAACATCGGCTTTTTTCCGATGCTTGCTAAGGGCCTGAGTGAGGACAATGAACGAACCCTAAGGCGCATGCAGACCAACACATTGTTGTATCCTGCAGTAGTAAAACATTTTGACCAGGAGGTCGATGGGTAGTTCCCTCACTGTCGGAAAGTGTCCGATAACTTGCACATGGTGTGGGCATGTCAGATTAATGCTATGCTTCCTCCTAACCCTTCCCCGACTAGAAAGGCGTGGGAGGCAGCCCTACCCAGTAGTTCAGAGCTGAAGGTCTAGTCCAACGGGCGCGGGTAGTGGCCTTGTCCAGTGGGATCAAGTAGTAAGGACTCCCCCGGTGTAAAAGGCTTTTATGAGCCTGCAAACTCTCCATAAATAAATGTTTTTCACACACACACACACACGCGCGCGCGCACGCGCACGCACACACACACGCACACACAAACACACACACACAAACACACACACACACACACACACACACACACACACACACACACACACACACACATGGAGCGTCGCAAGCGACAGGTTGTGTCACAGCTATGTACTCCGCAGGGGGTGCTATTGTAGTACCGTAGTATAAAATGGCTGAGCATGTGCGCCTCAGTCACTGACGTGACGCCGCGATTACCTGCAGCGTTAACGTCACCACAACCAGTGTCAGCGTTAGCGCCAGCACAAGCTCTTACTAATGTACATCATCTCTCACTTAAGCAAGCCATGTTGGCATAAAATATTTTATTACAAAAAAAGTACCATAGAGTTGCGGCATATTGCATGCTTGAGTGGTCAGACCCTATTCCGGGACGCCAATGAAGTTAGTCACTGCTCGAGCGCGCCTCATCAAGGAGCGTTCAGCATTCAAGGTGGGGCAGCTGACAAGGTACTCCTCTGAAGCTTTTTTTGGTAGAATGAGCCTGGCAAGTCGAGCAGGTGCCACTGATTTCCGGCAAAAATGTCTGGCGACCACCAGACTGAGATAGGTGTTCGTATGGTGGCGTAGTATTTGCTCGTCGGTTTCTTTTTCCAGAATGCGTGTGCTGTCCAAGTGGAGGCGACTCGAAGATCGGTAACAGACTAGAATTTCGCGGAAGCGCGTCAGGTTCGCATTCCGATTCGGGACATGGAGGGGCAACGGCCCTGATCAGGGAAGCGTGGGGAGCCGCGTTCGTCACCTTGTTGCCGGCCAGGCCCGAGTGGCTTGGGGTTGATATTATACAAATGGGGTGAGGGCTAAAGCGCCAAGAGGCTGCGAAATGTAGGGAACCATCTCCCCAATGGTTCGCATACACACATGGCTCTATTTATTAGGAGATGGTGCAATGTTTTAGGGGCGAAGCTCCTTTTAGTCTAACGTTGTCCTGCGTCAGACATAACTACCATTATCAGACAGACAGACAGACAGACAGACAGACAGACAGACAGACATATGGGCGCAAGGATGGACTAATGGATGGAAGCGTGGATGGCAGCACTGAAAAAGATGGATAGGCGGATGAATGAATGGACTGGCGGAGGCACGAATGAATGCATGGGTGAATGAACGGACGGACAGATAGACATACAGACAGACGGACAACCAGACATACATTCAGACAGACGTATAGGCAGACGTACAGTCGGAAAAACGTACGCTTCTTCTCACTCATCGTGATTCACTCCGTGCATATGCTTGTGATTGCGAATGTGAATGCATTTCTTAGTCGAGCTATGTCAGGCGTCCATCGGCATCCGTCCACCGCCCTCTCCCATAGAAACACCTGCTCGTGCACGCGCTCCTAGCAACCGGAGCCCCCACCATGTCACGCTCGGCGTCGGCAGCTGTCAGCAACGCAACAGCTGCGGTCTTCGCCCCTAGCAACCGGAGTCCTCTTCTCCTTGACTTTAACGTAACACGCCACCGCCGTAATATTTAATAATATTTAATATAATATTTAGCGTGTGCTGCTAAATACTTCACCCTCTGCCTGCCAGCGTTTGTGTTGATAAGACGCTGACATTATGGCCGCCAGGTACATCGACTGGTGCAGTGCTTCGCCGCTCTTTTTCTCGTCGTTCGCTATCTCTCCTTCCTGCCCACCACTCTGCCGTCCGCTCGCTCATACGAATATATAAACAAACTGAAGCGTGCGCCTCACTTTCGACCGTTGGCTGGTTGATGATTATGTAAATATATAGTTACGGTACAAATCCTAGTCTCGTCATTAATTTACACCACTAAAATTACTACGCCGTGTACTCTCGGCGCAATGAATGCATTAGCGTTTCTTCACTATGCCCCTTGGGGAGGTGACGGCAATTTTTTATATACCCGGCCTGGTGCAGTCTCAAGCTTTATCTTCTCCATTGTTAGTAATACTCTGTGATAATATCAAATAAAACAATTGCTTTTGAAGTAGTTTATGGGGTGTTAAATTAGGAATAATTACGCGCTGACTCTGTCTACATGCGCATATTTATTCGCATCGGAATATTTCACAGGAAAACACGCATCGAGTTACAATAATTTGGCCTTAATGAATGTCTACACTTTTGGTATTAGTGCTTTTCGCTATTCGGAAAAGTCGACTGCTTTGTTGGGATAAAAACGCGGGGAATTTGAATAAACGCGAAACAAATGGAATCTTTGTAAAATACTACAGTGTAGTGGTTAGATCACCGAACTTTACTGTTAAGCACCTATTGTTAAAAAACGCGTTCAGGCACTCTACGTTTGTAGTAACGTTTGACGAGTGGCGTTATGCGTACAGTTGGCGTCATTCACATGTGTGTGATATCACTCAACGGAGAGCTCAGTTGGCCCGACACCTGTACTCCAACGCTGTGTAATCAGTACATCGTGAACAACGGCATCCATTGGGTACTTCGATCATCGGAATATACATGCGAGGTTAAGGAAGCCCTTTTTTTGTTTGCACAGAAACATGAGAAAAATCTAAGACAAAGACATCGCCCTACATTCCATCACACTGTTGAATCTGCGCTGTAGGTGCGTAGGTGAATAATAGCATGTCTGCTGCTGTAATTTGATAATTAATTACTGTCAAAAGTGTTGCGAGAAGACTGATCGTGGCCTCACATTTATGTGTGTAGCCAGCTTTTTTTGTTGTTTCAGGTGACATTGTGTGCATTGACTGCGCAGAAAAGACTGGCACCACAGTTAATATTGTGGGTGGTATAAAAAAAGTGACAGTCGGTATTTTCTACAGAAAGTGCCACACTGTCCACATTTGTTGCTTCAAAAAATATTTCACTCAGTGGGATTGCCCAAGCAGCTGTAGACGTCGCCTATATCGAAGCACTTCAAGCCCTATTCTGAAGCACCACCACCAATATTTATGACAATCGGGTTTGAACAAGAGTTCTTTGCTTCTTCCTCTTCCCAACCTCAAGAAAACTGTGGACTCACATTAAATAAATTTTGGTCACACAATCGTTCAGTAAACGAGCTTGGGAGTAAAAACCTATTGTCGCGAAAACTAAAGATGTTCACAGATATTTTGCAATTCTGCTTCTCAGGCCGTATATTTCTGAGGGCACGTGCACTTTGCGCTCATAATTCCAGATGTTGCTCTTCAAAAAAAATTCTTGCGACTGAGCGACAGCGCATTGTCTTACGGCGCTTGACGTCCCAAGGTGACTATATGACTACAAGATACCCTGCAGTGCTGAGGGCTTGGTTGAGTTCAATCATTTGCAGTTCTTTGACACGTTCAAGCATTGCTGAGTACACAGGCCTCCCTATTAGCCGCGGTGCTCAGCTGCATGGCTTGGAATACGCGTGCTCGATGCGTGCAGCCGCAGTTGCATTGCGAAGAAGGCTGACAATTGGAGCATTTCACCTTTTGCGGAAGGCAACTGTAGCATTTCACTTCTATCGGAATGCGACTGCTGTGGCTGGAAACAAACACGCGTCTGCAAAGTCTTTCAGGCTCGCAACGCAACCACTTAGCCACTAATTCGACCAAACTGCTACTCATTTATTTTGAAACAATGAAAACAACAGGTCATGAGTGATACCTCTCAAATCTGAGAAAAAGGGAGACATTTAGGACTCGTTTTTATTTTTTGGACGCACGAATAATTAGAAGAGACACGAAACGCAGGTAATATAGATGTTGTTTGATGATTTAAACGTCAAGAAAGAGGAGTGAATGAAAAGATAACTTGCCTCTTGCAAAGACCAAACCTTCAAAGTGCAAATAACGCACCTGGTTTCCTAGCAACCAAGCTACAATGGGTGTGTGAACAGGCGTCCATAGAACCGTTTCGACACCTGGTAAAGTGACACAACCCGACGTGTCGCATGGCAACAAACTTTTCGCTGGGCCTGAGTGGTAGAGTTGTTGGCGCGGGTGATTGTGCAGAAGTTGTTGACACAGGCAGTGAACTTTTCCGGAAGAGACGCAGATGGGACGAAGGGCGTGTACAAGAAGCTGGTGTCTATAACAAGCGCTGGAGCATGACCATACAAAAAAAACTGGCTGTAAGTTCTAGTGCAGTTGAACAGTAGTGTTATAGGTAAACGTGATCTAAGGTAGTATTGTATTCCAGTTTTTGTTATTGGCTGGTCTTATATAGAGATCATGTCTGACAAGGTTCTAGGACAACGCTCAGTGAGACCATTTGTTTGTGGATGATATGCCGATGTGGTCTGATGAGTGGTGCCAGAGGCCTGTAGGACTATGAAAAAGAAATGTCTTGCCACGGTTACTCAGCAGAGCACAAGGGTCGCCAGGGCAAATATTGTCACGCAGAATAAAGTCGGCCAATTCGGACGCAGCACCAGAAGGAGGAGCTGCCGTCTCAGCGTAGCAAGTAAGATGGTACACGGCAGCAACAATCCTTCTGTGACCTTCGGGTGCAAGCGGAAAGGGTCTGTATATGTTTATGCCGGCGAACTCGAGGACAGTGGACGGGCATGGGAGAGGTCGTAGAGGGCCGGCGGAAGTAGATGTCAAACGTTCTCAGTGCTCACAAGACGAACAGGGAGCGGTGTACTTGGAAACACTAGTGCAGAGGCCAGGTCAGAAGCAGCGAGTCTTGGGGCGATTGTAGGTTTTATGAAAACCGAAAAGGCCAGCCTTGGGTTTAGATGGCAGAGTATATACTAACGATTGGTGCTTATAATGCGTCTTGAAGTATGGAACTGACCATGTTTCAGGGTTCTTAGTGTTGACATTTATTTTACGACGTTCTTAAGAGGACAAATGTTTTGCGTAGTTTTTGAGAGATTTAAAAGCATATCACGCAGAATGTATTATAAGGAAAGTATAAAGGTTGTCGATTCTAATTATATCGGATTTAGAAAACTCTTCTAGTGCTGTAATAACAGTCCGTGTTGCCAATTTAGCGAGTAATGTTCTTCTGTAGCGCGATAACTCTATGTATGGTAATTATAGTGGTTGTGCTCCATATTAAAGAGCAATAATTTATTTGGGCATCAAATAAAGCATTTTAGTCATGTAATTTGACTTTTGAAGGAAGAGAACTACGACATCGCGATAAGACACCTTTCACAGAGGAGAGGTTTCCACATAGGTAGTTCAGATGTCTATACAAAGCAAGCTGGGAAGAAAAGTGCATGCCAAAACTTTGAGGCCGTCAACAATTTCAATTTTTTACCTTCAAAAGCAATTGCATTATTACACTGAAGCAACTTATTTTTCGAGCGAAAATAATTACCTTAGTTTTCTTCATGCTGATTTAGCTGAGACCAGATAGAGCCTTCGTAGCAGTGCACTACAATCAGTTGTAAAGTTGCGCAATTAGTTCCCAGATTATACGACAGTGATGTCATCAGCGTACCTAATACGTTCAGCATTAGTGTCAATATCCACAATTTCATTATTGTAGATTTCAAATAAAAGCGGCATTAAAACGTTTCCTTGAGCAACGCCAAATTTGTTTGAAAGCAATGACGACACGTGACCGTTGACGTAAACGCACTGATATATGTCACTCAAGTAAGACTTGAACAGTGATAAGCAGCTACCACGCAATCTATTGCAGTCTAATTTGTCTTATCAAATGTTCCGACTTAAGCAGTCGAATGCTTTGCTGAAATCTTTAAATAACGCCAGCGATAATGCTTTCCTTCTATGTTCCTTATTATCGTTTCTTTGATTGGCAGATGAGCTGTTTCTGTTCACCAGTGTTTCCTAAATCCGTGTTGCGCGTTAGTTATGGCATCAAATTTATCAAAGAAGTTGACCACATGGCAGTGTATAATTTTTTGTAGTCCCTTGGAAAACACAGGTAACACCGAAATTGGCCGGTACTTGTTGGGGTAATTGGGCTACCTGCTTTCAATATTGCCGATACTCAAGTTTATTTCAGTGCCTAGCCAAATACACCTGATTCAAGTGTTTAATTAAATATGTGAGCAAGCGCAGGTGTAAAAGAAGGTACACAACGCCTAGCAGCACCCAGTGCAGGTTATTGATGTCTAACGCTTTAGTATTTTTCAAGGATTGAAACGTAGCACAGACTTCGTATTCGTTAGTACTTTCTAAATAAATGCTATTGGCAATAGGACTTGTGTTGGTTTTTTTTGACGTTGCAGTGCAGGTGGGGTAGGCAGAAAGAATAGCAGCACTAAATAAATGTTGGTTAAAGTGATTAGCGAGGGTATCGCCTTTCAGTTCGGTACCATCGTGAAATATAGTGTTTGGAATGCTTTGTTTGGCCCATTGGCCAAGAACAACAATAATCATTTGCTCTGTCTTTTCAGGGCGTTCTCGTGAGGCATATAGAAAAAGTTGCTCGTAATAAGCTTGTTTGGCATGTCATAGGTCACTATTAAATTGGTTTTTAAAAGTTTTAACTTATTTTATATGTATTTGCGAACGCGAGTTCAGAAATAAGTGATACAAGGAATTCTTACGCGAGATAATGTTCAGGTGTTCTTTCGTCACCCATGGTTTTCTTGCTTTTTTTCGGTGGTTTTACTTGTTTCAGTGAAAAATGCCTGTCGTATGTCTTTCAAAACTTTCCTATGAACTCTTTGTACGCCTCATTAGCGCACGTTACTGTCAAGGCAGTAGACTAATCTTGGGCCATTATTTCAGGTTTAAAGGCAGCCAGTCCATTTCCTGTTATTCGCTGCACAGTGAATGTTTGTACTTCACGGTTTGGAATTCTTTTTAGGTTTTCATGGAGCACATAAACAGGGAGGTGATCGTGAATGCCCGATGCAATACTGCCGGTTGTGTAAGTTTTTGTCTCTGCATTTATTATTAAAAGGTCAAGGCATGACGATGTGTCGCACATAATGCGAGTAGGAGTAATGTATCATTTTTTGAAACCACTCGAAGAAAGTAGCTTAACAAATTCTCTAGCAGTGCAGTCATCAAGAATATTAATGATGAAATTGCCGCCACATGGTATGGTTTGGTTTGGTTTGATTTTATTTAAGGCAAAATTGAACAAGATTGCCTTGGGGGACACGACTAAAGGATAAGTAAAAGCCTTGACTTAGTCGTGCCACCCAGGCAGCAAAGCAGAAACATTACCGCAAGTACAGTACTCAGAAACTTACAACATCACGTGTTATCTTACCCGGCAACCATAGTCAAACAGGAACTGCCAGAAGTGTGAATAAAAGAATAGAAATATATACAGTCCTTATTCGAGTGGTGGCAAATAATGCAAACAGATGCATGTTTTCTATCAAATAATTTAACAAGAAACATCTTGACTAGAAAATTGAGTTGCTCTACAAGACAAATTAGAGTATAATAAACAACAGGCAAGGGACAATATTGAACAAGGTGCAATGAATACAAAAACATCATTAACTACTGATTTCAGCAATCAAGAAAAGCATCGCTTTCATCCACTAGGAACTCTTTCGTTATATTTTTAAATGATCTACCTGAAATTCCGTTTACAGTAAATGTAATATAGTTGGGATGTTTGTTTAGAATGTTTGGAATTTTTGACGCTAATCGTTGGTCACCGTAGTTCGTGCGTGATCTATATTTGTATATTAGGCTCTTTCTCAGTTCGTATGGTGTGTGTTTCTACATAATATGTGTCCAAGAATAGTGATGTATTTAGTTTATACTGGTGTAATATCTCTAGACATAGCTTATGTCTGTAAAACAGTTTTATAGGCAATACTTTGTACATTTTAAAATATGGTCGAGCACTTTCGTAAAGGGGAATGTTAGATATAGCACGTATAGCACGCTTTTGTAATATCAACAGAGAGTTAAGGTTTGTGGTGGTCGTTGTTAGCCACACCAAGGAGCAGCATGTTAGTCGTGAATGTACTAGTGCGTAGTAAATTTGCAGCTTGACATTTGATGGGATGTAGTATCTCAGTCTATTTAAAATGCCGATTCTCCTGGAAAGATCTTTTTTATCGCGTCACTGTGAGGAGACCAAGAAAGTTGTTCTTGGAATAGAACTCCTAGAAATTTTATTGTTGTTGTGCGCGGAATCTCGGTGCTCTGGAAGTAAATTGGAGTGCACAGGTATGTGAGCTACTCCTTTAGGCTTGAAAAACATGTACTTTGTTTTAGCGATATTCAATTGAAGTTTATTTGCATTTAACAATGAATTTAGTTTCTCCAACCAAACGTTAGCTTCTTTATATAGTTCACATACGTTTGAACCTGCGAAAAATACATTTGTGTCATCAGCATACAATATTAATTTCTTGTCTCCATCGATATTTACGATATCATTAATGAACAGCAGAATAGGAATGGTCCAAGAATTGATCCCTAGGGGACACCATACTTAATGTGTTCAACTTGAGAGTGTGTATTATTTACAACAGTATAATGTTTTCTAGACGAGAGATAACTTTGTATTATTGAGCCAAGTGAAAGCTATTTTTGCCAAGTGTTACATGCCAAGTGAAAGCTATTTTTGCAAACAAAATCCAGAAAACTTTCATAAAAATCTAGAAAGTCTACTATTCCCACTCGGTGGTCTACTAACAACAGCGAATATTTTTTCTCGATCCAAGACGGCGAGCTTTTCAAAATCTTCTGTAGGCCCACAGTGTTCATGCACCAATTGTCGTTATTTCTCTGCAGTCCCAAAAAGTGCAACACCCGCTCCACGTTTATCCAATCGATTGGAAAAGAAACTCTTATATAGAGGCAGTTTCAACTTGCTACTGCTATTCGTATACCACGTTTTAGAAGGCATAGGATCAGCCAATTTAGATGATAGTTACTCCAGAAAAGGCAAAATGTCCTCCTCTCCATTCCCTGCAGAGCGAGTACTAATAGGCAAAACTGATTGGCAAGTTGGGTAATCAGACTTAATGGCAGAAGGTGACACTAACCTTTTGCATGCACAGTCGTTATTTATTTTTGATAATACGGTTCAGTGCTCAGTCTAGCTTATCACTTGCCCCGGCACAGTTGCATATAACGACCCGGAGAAAACCTTATCGATGTCATACTCATTCACAACATGCACGGTGTATGTAATATCAGATTGCTCCACGTAGATTTTCCCGGTAAATGACCATACGGATTTTCACCTTTATTCATACTTATTCTTCACAGCAAGAGCTAGATGTTTCTGCATGGCTTGGCGAAGATGCTCATTCACATAGATAGCATTTTCACTGGTCAGTCCGACATATTTGTTAGTCAGTCGAGCTCGTTTTGCGTTCCTTGTAACGCTGTCTCGCTTCGCACGAGACCTAAACTGGACATCGATATTACA
This sequence comes from Rhipicephalus annulatus, assembly GCA_013436015.1. NCBI lineage: Eukaryota > Metazoa > Arthropoda > Arachnida > Ixodida > Ixodidae > Rhipicephalus > Rhipicephalus annulatus. Next base: position 99,413 of record WOVY01014674.1, read on the forward strand.
TCTGCTGCTATCTCGGCCCGGCACCCGATGACAGACCTCAGTATCACCTGCAGTCATGTGTTCACTTATGGCGCTGCCAATTATAGAGACAATGTTAATAACAAATTTCAATGTCTTGTTTCGGTAAACCTTGTATTTCGAAGTTTGCTTTCCTCGAGTATTGCTCAGTAATAACAAGCCTTGCTTCAAGATTCCTGCCCTTGCTGTCAAGTCATTTACACTCAGCACAAAGAGAGGTATTTTCGCTTTCAAGATCCATGTTTTTTTGATCACATCCCCCAGTTTGTTCTTGTGCAGCTGAAGTGAAGTGCAGGCAAAGCCAATGCTTTCCATCAATTGACGCTGTTCATTTGTTAGCAAACAAATTTTATTCTGTATATCTCTTTCAAGGGTATCACGCAAAGGTTTGGTCTCTTGTTTCATCTCTAATTTATCATTAACAGCTCTGCCTTCATTCTTCCTTGAGTTTAGCAACGTCTTTTGCCAGTTTCTAACACCCACACACAAATACAAGGCAAAACAATAACGAAATATTTTGGATTCACTGTTGAATGCACAACAAGCACGTTTCTCTACGAAAAAGCCAGCGACTCTATGGAAACAAGAATTTACTAAACGGATGCTATTGATTTTCCATCAGGCAATAACCTTTAACAATTACGCTGGAATGAACTCTTGATTACAATGAAGTTCAATACACTCTTCTGTGAATTCATTATTCGCTATTTTCCATAAAGTCACATCGTGTTCACGTGTATTCTATTCTATAAGAAGGGTCAGTTTACTGACTGGAGATCAGTCCGTTTAGTAGGAAGAACATATTTATGGCTTTAGCAACATACAGAATGCCACTTCTAAAGATGCTGGGAAAAGGGCGCATTCAGTTGGACTTATTTTGTTCTTATTCCATAACCTGTTCTTACGAAGTGTAGGAAATGATATACAAAGCGATTCAAATTTTGATGGAGAACTCGATATCATAAAAGTGAGTATTTACTAATCATTCATTTTGCCTCATATTGCAAAGTTTGGCGAGTGAGGTCAACAAACGTTGACAATATGTACCGAATTTCATTCTGATGTAGAATATGTATTTCTGAGCATCCAGTGACTCTGTGGTACCGGAGTTCTGAAACTATGCGAGTGCTTGTCCGCCTAAATACGTTACAAATTTTTTCCTAAAATACGAATAATAGATCAGAGAAAAACTCTAGTAATTTGCGAAGTCATTTCAAAGCTGACAATTCATGTGCTCAGGAACAGATACGATTCAACATAATCTTAGGAGGCCGTTGTGAGTGCAAAGTTGTTAACAAAAGACGATATGTGGGGACATATACGCACTGCTTGTCCTTGCGCCATCACTTTTACCATCGTTTATTTTTTCGCGCTGTAACTGTCTTTTGTAATAGAGTACAAATTAACATGATTAACACAACAGTAACCGGAATAGTCATGGGGTGGTCTCCCGACCACATTGAACGACATCGCACAACAATACAGACTAAACAGGCACAAGTACTTTCAACCACACAACAAATAAAACAACATAAAGGCCGTGCCTAAGATGTTATTACATTAAAATATGTACCCCAGCCTGGTGATTGTGCGCCTGTGTTATTCAAGCCTATACCCGACGGACGCGTGCAAATCGTACGGGAAAGGGCCACACTGCGACACATACTTTGGGAGTGTGCGGAGAGAGTCAATGTCACTCCCGCCGCTTACTTCGCCGCGTATGTCAGGCAGGGACGAACTCCGAGGCGAACTATTCGCAAGTCCAAAAAGCACTTCATGCGCTGGTGACAATGGTCGAAAAAAATTTGGCAGATCCCACGAAGCTGGAAATCAACGTTATGCGAAGCATACGGAGGGAAGGTGGCCGTGTTGCTATTTTCATTAAAGCGAAACATCATGAAATGATGCTACATTTATGTACAAATTTTCAAGCACAGACATATGCTGTAACGTTCTAAATGTTTATATAACCAGTTGCTTGCACTTGCGCAACGATGCCAACTGGAACATGCGGAGTAGCAACACCAGAAGTTGATATAAAGCGCTGATGCTTGCAAAGATGCTGGCCCTGGACACTGCCACATAAACCAACTTCAGCGCATGGCAACTAACCACAATTGACATTAACCCGACGTGATGGCTGTATCAAAGGAGTGCAAATATAATATTTATAAAATTGGTCAGGCGGCACTGCACCCACTACTGACGTTTCACGAAGATTAGCGTCTATTTGAAATGTAGTTCTGAGACCTGGGTAAAATGCTTTATCGCCACGCAGAATGCTAGGGTTTGATTGCAGCTAGGACCCTAAAATCGTTGGGTAGACGCAACTGATGTCAGGTATTTCTGAACGTCCACATGCTAAAATTGTGCATGTGTGTTCTCGTCGTTCCTCTAGTGGATACCAAGTGTGAATCACGTCTGGCAGATACCCGCATTTCAGCGGCACATACCCGCCGATGGCTATGTGCCACTGTCTAGCGCGAAGTGTTTGATGATGTACTTGGCAGGATTGTGACATAATTTATGTCTTAATCAGCGCGTTATATTCGTCAAACCATCTTACCTTCCCTTGCTAGTTTTGGATCACGCCAAGTTAGGGGGTGACCACGAGGGCACCCAAGCGTAAGCGAGATAGATAGATAGATAGATAGATAGATAGATAGATAGATAGAAGGAAAACGCCAAAGTTCGCTAAAAATGCTTCGCATTTATTATAAACATGGCTGCGCTTAACAGGACCAACGAGGCGATTTCACTCGGCTCTGTACTGAAGCTTCTTGATAGAAAGTGCGCTGGCTACGAACCGCCTCATTCTCATTGGCATAAACAGTTTCACTGGCAAAACAGCGGAAATAGCTGTGCTGTGGGCGCAGACATCGAGCCTCTTCAGCAAACTCCAACAGGTCTACTTGAAGTTAACCTGTCTAGCGAGCCCGAGGTTGAAGAAGGCAACAGCTCATGTGTAGCGGGTCTCTCCGGAAGGTGCTAGCACTTTTGTGTTGCGTTGCTATACACTGCTACAGGCAAGGCCTTGATAGTTTCAGGGGTAACTCCGCTGAGAGTCGTGTTGCCGTTTGCATGTGTCCTATTGAATAAGTTTTCCCCCAATAAAGCAGAATACACTTGCTGTTTACTTGGTTACAGAACGAAGCTATGCCTGAGCCAGTTAATCTTCAGATAAGTCAAATTGTCGTTTCATCTATAAAAGGGGTGATGCTTTCTTTTCGTTCGCCAATCTATGTTATTACGTTTCAAATGAGTAAGGTCGTGTGCTCCTGCATACTCGCTTGTTCGAGTTTGCAGTAGTTGCTACGCAAAGCAGATGCATGCGCGCACGCTACCAATGCATGGACATTATACGTATACGAATGAACATACAGACCCCTATGCTGTGTAAGCGTGACCTTCGCACGCGCGCGCGTGTGTGTATATACACACACATATAAATACACACACACACACACACACACATATATATATATATATATATATATATATATATATATATATATAATATCTGTGTGTGTGTGTGTGTGTGTGTGTGTCCAAGAAACAATACCGCGAATACACTCCGGCACGCATCATCGAATTTGGGTCCTCTCAATCGTGAGTGCGAGGCGTTAACCACTGCACCGCCGAAGATCACGCCCTTCTGCGTTCGCTTTAACGGCAAGCTATATATATCTACCACTTTCCGCTGCTGACGGGAATGTCAGAGGAATTGCGTTTTTTTTTCAGTATACCAGCAAGATGGCGCAATGGTCGCGTGTCACCAGATCGCGTGATGGCACGTGCTCCAATCACCCGCGCGTATACTTTGCCCCACTTAGAGGAGGGGAGTGACGCTCCCTCGCCCGCCCTTATCGCGTGCTGGGGAGGAGGGGAGGGTCGTACGTTTTGGCTGGCGTCGGGCTTCACCTGGAACGATTCTGCTGTAGTTACCAGGCCCACAAAGGTCACTACAATCGTTGCAGTCTCCGTTTGAGAAAAGCGCGTGCTGCCCCGCCGCTATGGTCTAGTGGCTAAGGTACCCGGCTGCGGAGGCTGCATTTCCGATGGAGGCGGAAATGTTGTAGGCCCGTGTGCTCGGATTTGGGCGCAGGTTAAAGAACCCCAGGTAGTCGAAATTTCGGAGCCCTCCACTACGGCATCTCTCATAATCATATGCTGGTTTTAGGACGTTGAACTTCACATATGAATCAAAAGCGCGTGATTTTCAGACACAGCGAAGTAACAACTGAGACGCTTAGTCATGCGCTTCTGTAGTTGTAAGTACGTTTCGTACGTCGTTTGTGCGTGACAAATGCAGGGCACATTTCTACCTGCTTTTCCACTTTGCGCGTGACCTTTCCATTAGTTGCGAAGGCGTTTATTGCTGCGCCGTTGCATCAAAGGTGTGACTTTTTATTCAGAACAAACTGCCCAACGAAAGCTGCGTTGCGTCATCGGCACTTGTTTCAATGCCATTGTTTTCATGCCGTCAGCATAACGTCGAGCATGGTTGTTACTTCGCGGCTATAAGCTATGTCTTGCTTTGCCATATTGCACGCGAAATTGATATACGATAGTATCTCATTCCAGTTTTCATTCTCCACATTATTGTACATTCAAAGCATATCTGAAAGCGTTTTGTTAAGCTGCTCTATCAAATTATTCGTTTGTGTTCATAGCGGCTTAGAACTGCGTGTACCAGCTTGGCTGTTAATGCTCTTCCCCAGCACGTTATTACTAGGAACCGGAATATAGGCAAGTGCCTTTTTTGTTCTTTGCGTGCCTATCACGTCATTTTGATATATGACTATAAATCGGATGTTAAGAAGGTCTTTTATAGTGTTTTATAGTGCCTGTAAATGCGTGTTTAAGTATTTGTGCTTAAATGCCTCTAGGTGCCTCTAAATGCCTATTTTCCGAATAATCACCTATATGACTGCTATTTAGGCACAGATTTAGTTTTTGAGCATGGTTTGAAACCATTAATCATACCAAAAGGCAACATTATTATTCACAAACCCTATATAGTTCAACAAATGATGATGTTCTATGATGTTCTTTTAGGGCAAGCTGATATAGTACAGGCAGTGCTACAGTCAGTGGAGCATGTCATAAATTTTAAAGCCAAAAAAGTTACAGATCTAGAGGACCGAAGCAGATGATCTAATTTTAAGTTCATGGACTACCCGAATCATCCGATGAAACCGAAACATCGCTTAAGGATAAGGTTGTGAAAGACGAGTTCGAAGTTAAACTTGGCGTGAAATGTAGATCCAATGGTCGCATTAATCGACTTGGACATCACAAATGCAAGCGCGCAGTGATCATATACCTCCAAGATTTCAATGAAAAACAGGAAATATTCGCTAATGTAAAAAAGCTAAAAGGGAGCTCAATATTTGTCCAGAATGACTACTCCGCATTAACATTAAGAAGACGAAAACTACTGTGGGAAAGTGCTAAAAGTGAAAAGCAACTCGGGAAGAAGGTCTCCCTTATTCACGAAAGACTAAAAATAGATAAAGAGTACTTTTATTCGGACAAAACGCTGAACAAACGTATTAAAGCAACAAAAACCGCACAGTCCACGCACGTAAAAGGTCAGCGCGATAATACATCGACATTATCTTGTGACTGACATGATGCCTTTAAAAGCCCTAAACAACTTCGAATATTGAATGTAAACGCCCGCAGTGTGAAAACCAAAACTGAATCCTTAGAAATTTTGTTGCTACAGTATGATCCTCATGTAGCTGTCTTAACAGACACCTGGCTGAATGAGGAGATATGTGACAATGACATAATGCCCCCTTCTTACACAGTATTTTGTAAAGATCGACAGGCTAGGGGCGGAGGCATGGTTATCTTAGTTAAAGATAGTGTTCAGGCGGTTTTATTAGATGACGTAGTAGATATCGAAAGCATGCGTGTTAAAATCTCTATCTGGGGTCAGAGTTTCATTTTGTACGCACTTTAGAGATCTCCAGATGCCACAACGGATGTATTAGAGACGCTGAATAATGAAATGTCAATGCACGAAAATAAGAAAATTGTTCTTCTCGGTGATTTCAACCTGCCGGGAGTAGATTGTCAAGGCATTGCTGCCAGTAGCTCATATAATAAACACGTTAGCATTATGTTCGATATTATGTTAAGGTATAATTTAATGCAGGTAGTCCATGAAACAACTCGTGTACAGATTTAATCTAGCTTTGTGTTAGACCTGGCGTTTATCAGTCATGATTTTTCTGATTGCACTGTAGAATTGGAGCCAGGCTCTCTGATCACCATCTCGAAAGCATATTATTACCACTTCAACCACTTAAAAAAATAAACACGTCCCTGCACGTTATTTTAATGACATTTCTCATGCCAATGACCCAAGCCTTATCAATTACTTGCAACACTGTTTGATTGATTTCGAGGGCAACAACGCTCACTTACTTTGAAACAAGTTCAAAGACATGTGCCACTACTGCCTGGATAATTTCGTTCCTAGTAAACCAAAGAAAGTTAAAAAGAAAACGCCTTGGATGGATCGGAAGATCATTCAACTAAAACGCAGGATAAAGAGATATAAAAAGAAACATGTGCAGATAGACAAAATAAGGCAGATGCAAGATGACCTCGCTCGTGCACTTCGCGCAGCAAAAGATTATTATTTCGAAATATCGCTTCCTAACTTCATAAAAATGAGCCCGATAAGTTTTGGCACTACATAAAAGATAGCAAGAAACCAGTTACTCAAATATCAGTTGACGGGAAGCCGGTGACAGATAAGTGTGAGGTTGCTCAACACTTCAACTTTTTTCAAGATGTATTCTCTAGTGCAACTGTATGCGCCTGTGACGGCACATTCTCCAAACAATCAGCCCCGCCACGGTGGTCTAGTGGCTAAGGTACTCGGCTGCTGACCCGCAGGTCGCTGGTTCAAATCGCTGCTGTGGCGGCTGCATTTCCGATGGAGGCGGAAATGTTGTAGGCCCGTGTACTCAGATTTGGGTGCACGTTAAAGAACCCCTGGTGGTCGAAGTTTCTGGAGCCTTCCACTACGGCGTCTTTCATAATCATATAGTGGTTTTGGACGTTAAACCTCACAAATCAATCAATCTCCAAACAATTAGATATGAGTTTCATATCGTATGCTAGGCTAATTAATATGCTTCTTAACTTGAAAACTAAGAGTTCTTTGGGTCCCTATGAGATCCCTAACATATTACTCAAACGATATGCCGAGATTCTTGCAAACTTTCTTGAAATCTTGTTTCGTGTCTCAGTAATCACTGCACAACTGCCTATTGACTGCAAGATAGCCCGGGTTGTTCCCAGGTTCAAGAAAGGTGACAGGACACTTTTACAAAGTTATCGTCCCATTTCACTGACATCCCGATGCTGCAAACTTGTGGAACTTATTAAAGCCAACTGTGTTCGTGAAATTCTAGAAAATAATGCTGCACTAAGAGAACATCAGCATGGCTTTCGAAAAAGGTATTCAACGATAACTCAACTAATAACAGTAGTTTACTCATTCGTTTCATCTCTTGATTCTAATGACCAAGTAGATGTAATATTTCTTGATTTTAGTAAAGCTTTTGACAAAGTTCCGCACTATAAACTAATCGTAAAGCTTAGAATTCTTGGCATTCCTGAACACATCAGATGGATTTCTGCTTACCTGACTAAAAGGAAGCAATATATTGACATTGGAGGTGAATGTTCTGAAAGTTTGGCAGTCACTTCAGGGATGCCACAAGGCAGTGTCCTAGGCCCTGCTTTTCTTGGTTTATATTAATGATATTGTTAGCGTAGTAAGCCCTGGTGTTCAAATTCGATTATTTGCAGATGACTGCGTATTATTCAAAAAAAATTTTCATTTTGTTGATCAGGTTGTGTTAAATAGCAACTTAAATAACGTATTGCAGTGGTGCGAAAAATGGGGCATGGTTTTCAACGCTGATAAAACCGTACTTCTTTGTATAACGCGTAAAAAAGCACCCCTGTCTTTTACTTACCAGCTTGGTTCTTCGCCACTTAGGCAAGTCGATAGCTATAAATACTTAGGTGTTACAATAACAACTACCTTATTGTGGAATAAACATATAAATATTATTTCCTCCGGTGCATTCAGAAAACTTTGCTTTGTAAAACATAAGCTTCATAATGCCCCAAGCAATGTTCCATTACTGGCCTATTATTCTTTAATAAGACCCAAATTAGAATACGCGAGTGCAGTATGGGACCCATACACTCAAACAAAACATCAAGTGCCTGGGAATAATACAAAAGAAAGTCGTACGGTTCAATTTTAACAAGTTCTCACGAGTCGACTCTCCTTCTTAAATAATGAAGGCCAATGGCAATTCCCTTCTTAGCACACCTCGAAAATAGATAAGAATTAACCTTCTTTCTCTTCTTCTGAACCACAATTTCAGGTACGGCGATTGACCCATCGCCGTACCTGAAATTGTTATAAACCAGACCCACAAGGCATCGTCACGCCAAATCTCTAACACCCAATTTCTGCAGGACAGACGCTTTAGTTCGACGATATAAGTTCTCATATTTTCCACGCACAGTCTCAGATTGGAACGGGACAACTCAAGCATCCTCAGAGAATCTATTTATCCTTCGCTCTAAATAGCATTGTCCTGAAAATTCAGGTTTCCAATCTTTTATGACAGCGTTTTTTTCTTTTCTTTTCGTTTTCGTTTTCATCTTGTATGTGCTGTACGTATTGTACACTTATGTATTCATTACTTTCTTGGCTTGAACGGTGAAAATAATTGTGTTTATTGTTTTGTATTTGTTTTGTACTTATTTTTACTTTAATCGCACAACATATGAAGTATCAATTTGTGGTGTTTTTTTTCTTTTGTCCGGTACATGCGTTATTATGAAATAATTTGCTATGTCGCTTCTTGTGTTCCCTATGAGTGTATGAAAAACTCACCCCAAACAATCTTTATGCCACTTATTGTTCGTCTATGTCCCCTTGTAACTGCCTACCTGCTTGGACCTAAGGGTCTGCAGTATGTAATAAATAAAATAAAAATAAAAATAAAAGATATCTAGTTTTAGCAACTACCGCAAAACAACCACTAACCGCAGTTAAATGACATTCGCTGGCCACCATACGCGAGTGATGAGAGAAGAAGCATGAGGAGTGCAAAATACGCTATTTCTGCAGCCTTAAGTGGAAGCCGTGTCTGCAGGGAGTAAACGAGAGAGAATTAAAGATGAAAATAAGGGTGGCGTCTATGGCCGACACGTCTTCTACGAACAGCTTTCCAGTTTCCTGCACAAACTCAAGAACAGCAGGTTTTTCTGTGCAGCTGCTAGTAGGCAGAGAACGATTAAAAAACAATGGAGGGCTACTCAAAAATGCTCATGTTGATTTCGTGGAGGCGCAGGCCACCAAACCTTTATACCTATACAGCGAAGCCTGAGACAGGCGCTGGCAATGGCGTATTTAGCCTACATTACCCCATGCCTCAATACGTTTGTGCCGTATGAAATCCCATGGCATATGTCTTTAAGTGACAAACATGAAAAAATACGGAACAGGGCTGCAAGGTATGTCACAAGTGATTACTAAAAACTGACAACTGTACCAATAGGCCAAATCAACGAGGATGGAAAGTGCTATCCTCGGGTCGAATTAAGTTGAGTTTAAAACTATTATGTCTGGTATTTCATGGAAAAGCTCGCGTTCGATAACGATTGTACCTAAACAGTCCTGTTCGCGCAATGGTAATTGTTTTAAGATTTCAGAATGTCGTATCAGATCCATTCTCCATATTATTTTGTTTTTGTTAGTTCCATGACTCCGTGAAATGGCCTATAAAGAGAACAAGTGTGCTGTATAAATGAAGGCGTGTTTTTTTTACTTTATAACCCATCTGTGGCAGCGCCATCTGTAAGCTTGAAGACGCCCAGCTATCTTATTGGCCGAATTGAAAGCTGCGAAAGAGAAGCGTGTTGAAGCCAGCAACAAAATTTGTTTTCTTATGGATAAATTCGCGGCCTTGGAAAGCCATTCCACGTCTCCCCATAGCGCAGGTTTATCGGAGGCTAAGGCTGATGTGTTGCGTGCTGTGTCTAGCAAGGTAACAGAAATTTTATTGTTGTGTAGTAACTCTGACATTAGACTGCGGCGATCTAACCTTCTTTTTTTGAGCTGGACGATGAACCTAATGAAGACTGGAAAAATCTGAACAAAAAAATAGCAAAATTCTGCTCGGAAAAATTAGGCGTCACTGTGACGGAGCAGAAATTTGAGCGTGTGCGCCGAATAGGCAAATACACAGGAGATAAGCAGAAGACTATAATAGCAAAAATAACGTTCTTTAAGGATAAAGAGCGAATCCTGTCGTCCACACACAAACTAAAAGCATCCGCATTTTCCATACGAGAAGATTTTTCACCAAAAACTCGGCTTCTGGTGAGAAAACAAAGAAACGCAGAAAAATGCGTATAAGCTCTCTGTGCTTATACGCACTATCTGTGCTTATAGCATAAGCTACGAATCGCTTCGAAGATATACATATATGACTCTGCGAGAAACACAGTTATCAAATCTGTCAGGTAGCTACAGCGTTTCACGCACATGCAGAATAAACAAACAAGGCATGCTGATACTTCACTATCACTGTCACTAGCAAACACACGCAGCATTATGACAAAACAAGATTTCATCTCTACTTTTCTGGATGACAGAAGTTCTGAAATTGTCGTCTTCACAAAAACTTGGCTAAATCCGGTCATCAGTGATGATGAAATCTTCACCTCAGCTAGCTTGTACCATAACTACAGGTGTGATCGCACTGATAAAAGAGGAGGCGGTGTTTTGCAGGGCATAAAAAACCGTCACTTCATTTTTAGTGAACACTAATTCTGATCTCGAAATAGTTTGGGTAGCCTGTACCGTCCCTTCCTCCAAAATCCTTGTAGGCTGCTGCTATCAAGCGCCGGACTTCGCTTCTTCCTTCAATACTATGCTACAAGACAGCATCAACAAGGCATGTGAAATTTTTAAAGCAGACATAATTTACACATTAGGCGACTTTAACTTCCCCTCATTGACTGGACGACGCTAGCTGTCATCACCATGTAAGACGTCAAATGATTTTTTTAACTCGACTCTAGGTTTCAACCTCTTCCATACTGCTCAGAAGCCTACACGTGGTGCAAACATTCTAGATCTCATTCTAACTACTGCTCCAGACACAATGCGTAAAACGAATGATTTGAACGAATACAGTGACCACACGCTACACCAAGTAGAGATAAACATAGCCCGACGTGTAGCTGCTGTGCACGTAAAACAAATTAGAGACTATAATAAATGCAATTATCAGGAGATGAATTATCAACTAGCATTCTTTTTTAAAAGTAATTTCCTACCTTGTTTCCACAATATATTTGTCAAAGAGAACTGGCTAATTTTCAAACAAATTTTGTGTATGTTACTAGACAAATAACTACCACTGGTTAAAATTAGCAATGATAAATCAAATCCATGGTTCACTAAAAATCTTCAGAAAATGCGGAATAAAAAACGGCTATATTATATTGCAAAGTGCTCGGGCAGTTCTTCTTGTCAGCTCAAATATAAAACCTGCATAAAAGCATGTTGCGCTACTTTACGTAAGGTTAAGGCGAACTATTATTCTATTGATCTACCCACACTACTTAAAAAACAACCCAGCTAAACTTTGGAAAGTCGCCAATCCCACCAGCAAAAAACAGGACATCTCATTACACGATTGCAACAACGTCCCACTTTCAGCTAGCCAATGCCCAACAGCACTTAATTCCTTTTTCACTTCTGTCTTCACAAAAGAGAACAGTACAAACATACCCTATGTGTCCGAGCATGACTACCAATTCAAGGAACAAATAGACATTGAGCTACATGACATAGTTATAGCCATAAACAATCTCAAGTTATCTACGTCAAGCGGTGTAGATGGAATCAATTTTAAGATTATTAAAAATACAGTAATGGTTTCAAGCAAAACTCTACTCTAAATAGTCCGGCAGTCTCTAGAAAGTACCAAAGTACCGTCTTATTGGATGTTGGCAAAAGTACTACCAATATTCAAAAGTGGAAATAAAACATCATGTGAAAATTACCGTCCTATTTTGCTTACATGCGTTTGTTGTAAAATGCTAAAACACATGATCGCTTCGCATATTTACAGACATCTGGAATGCAATACTTTTTTTTCAAAGATCAACACGGTTTCCAAAACGGTTTTTCATGTGAGACTCAGCTGTTCAAACTAACCACAGATCTTCATGCAAATATGGACAATATTCATCAAACTGACTGCGTGTTTCTGGACTATTTGAAGGCTTTCGACCGGTTTGCACACTGTCGGCTGATATTGAAACTATCCGCTTTGAAGTTAGACTCCCGTATACTATCAAGGCTTCACATTTTTCAATCTAATATGCAGCAGTACACAACAGTAATCAATTTTTCTTCTTCTCTAACTGATGTTTCTTCCGGTGTACCACAAGGCAGCGTACTCACACCATTAATTTGCCTCATATTTAAAAATGATCTTCGGCTACATGTCTCTTCATGCATCAGGGTATTTGTCGACGACTTTTTTATTTATCGCCCAATTAAAAACTTTAAAGATCACCTGTCACTTTAAAATGACCTCGATGTATTTAATGATTGACGTAGTAGATAACTCTTTACTCTAAATGTCTCAAAATGCAAAGTAATATCATTCACACGTAAAAATAGCTAATCCGAATTTTTATACAGCATTATTCAGTTCATTGTCCTGATTGCAACGCAATATCGGTACTTGGACATTATACCTACACCTACTCCATTGTGGTTCGACCACATTAAAGTCATATCTGCCAACGCCTCCAGGTCCCTTGGTTTCTTTAAACGTAATGTGAAAGCTGCACCTTCAAGCGTTCGCAAATTATCATACTTAACTCTGGTTCGCCCTCAAATAGAATATGGCTGTTCGATCTCATCTCTCAATCAAAAATACTTAATTGACACATTGGAAAAAGTTCAGAATAGGTCTAGCCGCTTCATCGCCAATAACTAGTCTCCATTCCAGTATATTGTAGAATAAACCACAACCTTCACTTCCACTTCATAACATCCGTCTTGACAATGCCTTGATTTCATTCTTTCATAGAATGACTCACTCCTCCCGAATCACCGTTACTGGTCTGCACAAATCATATCTCACTTCACGTAGATTACACAATCATCTCAGCTATTCCGGTATATACGGCTCTACAAACGCGTTCAACAAGTCGGCACTCTGATGCGCCATTATTTTCTAAAATAGTTTGCCTGATTACATTGCTGCCGAGACAAATCATAAAACAGTCCGTCATATGTTGCCGATCCACTTCACAAACTTCTCCGAGTAGATGCCTTTCCGCAGCGCAAGGATGAATTTTGGGAACGTTTTCACACTACATCATCATCAAAGCGAATCGTTCGCATGCTACGTCAGATAAGATATTTCTGACGGGCAGTTATCCCGCATATCGCCTTTTATCCTTGCGCAGTAAATTCACCCTACTGTATTGCCACTATGAAATGTATCGTTTTTTTTATCTTCATCGCGCATAGTATTAGTTTTCGTTTTGTAAAACTTGAATTCGTTTTGAGATTGCGGCAGCTCTGCCATGTAACCACTGTCTTCTTGTGCTCAATAAACGCACACTTTCGCTTACGGTTTGCATGCGTGCGTCATCTTTACATGTATATACTTATCTATAATGCTTTCTGTTTAATATATTGCAAATGCATCTTTCCTCATGTATTTTTGCCAACTCGACGTGTATATGTACTTGTATCTAGTGTATCGCCCCCCTTACTCAACGCCCCCACCCCTAGGGCCTGTAAGGTACCTTGAATAAATAAAAAAATAAATAAATATTTTGGAGGCGTCTTCACCGGTGGCAGCCGCAGCAGTAGCGGGCTGTACATTGCGACCAGCTACTCGTAGCGACTCGTTGTAAGAATGAAACCGAATAGACAAGTTGTATGGTACAGGTGTTGGACGACACACGCCCGACGCATAGTTGACAGATCACTGGTCTAGTAGCAATTAGGGCACCGGAAAGGTTTGCCTCATTTCCTTTCGCTTAACTTCTGCAACAGAAGCCACTTCAGGTTCTTTCGGAGTGACAAGAAAGCTGCGGATATATGCACGAACAACCTTATGAATGAGGTCTGGTAGAGAACCTTAACAGCTGGCTGCCAGAGAAGAGGCGCTGATTGACGTGTCAATTGGTCGGACGTAAGGGCGGCACCATTGCTGTAGCGCTCAATCGGTAGTTGTAGCCTATTTGAAGAATTGCTCAATGATTGTCGGGGGGTTACGAAGAAGACTGGCAAACAGCTGTTCTTTCCTGCCTCGTAAGAAATGCCTGAGGCTGTCTGGCTGCCAGCATCTCGCGGTCAGGTCGTCGAAATAGGCGGGTCATATTTTCCGCTAACAAGTGACACTCTCAATCGGTTTCTGGGTGCATTACTGAATGAGTTGCTGAGAGTAATCACGGTGGTCATAGTTCGGGAAAATGCTGAGAAGTTGCTGCCGATAATCAACTCATGAAGACATCGTGATGTCGCGGTTTTCGTACCATGTACGAACGCTGTCCGCCAAAGCAAAGAAAGTGCGTGAAAGCTTTTGTTCGACAGTTCAACGACTAACCAGTCCTCGGCGTCGTCATAAATCTCTTATGTAGTGGTGCGATCTGTGTTATTGTCAACTGTCTGTTGGCGTCACCCAAGTCAGAGACTGAGACCGGCGTCTCCGAATAATGCACTTGGTTTTGTCTTGCTGACAAGTGCACAACAAGGTGTCAAACCCAACAAGGTGTCAGAAGTGGCCAAGCAGACACCTTCACTACTCCTGATCAAGGAAGCTAAAGAAGCATTGACTAACGAGCAACAAATTCCTGAAAGCAAGTTGCTCGAAATTTCTATTGGGCAACCAGACGCATTCCACTTCACCAATGCTGCATGTTGGCCAACGTGAAAAACGCGTTACGAGGACTACGCAGTGCTCTCCGGAAACTGCCACGCTTTTGTCGACGTCCAGGCACGTTCGCCTTTGTACTGTATGGGCCCGAAAAGACGTCGTTCACTCGAAACTTTCTTGCTTTATGCGGACGAGCTGGTTTACTATCAAACCGTCGTCAAGCGTTTCATCGAGAACTTTGTGGATCCGGCCAACAAGCTCCACATGTCTTCTCGCTTGTAATAGGCGCACTTAGGAACCAGATAAAAAGGTGAATGATTGCTATGCAGAATTATGCTGACTTATAAAGCGTTGCAACTACCCGTCTTCTCAAGTCAAGAGCGTCTTGTACCTGATCGGTTTGTGGTAGGCCTTGGAGATCGCCACCTCTTGGAGCAGTTATGCCGTACTTCCAAATTATCACTAAAGGATGCTTGGATTTTGGCGCGCCAGTGAGAAGACGCCGAGAAAGAAAAAAGGCAAAAGTAACTGCCTAAACAATTATACGAGTCGAGATGAGTGCAATGAAAGGTCACACAGCGCCACGGAATCTCGATGCTAAACAGCGCAACGCGCAGGTCAATAAAGAACTCGCTAGAAAGGCTACTTGTTCTTTTTGCGGACGTTTGCCGCATCTTCGTTCATAATGCCCAGCATGTGCATCTCACTGCTATAATTACCGAAAAAAGAACGTTTCACTGAGACCTCTAATTCCTGTAAAGCAAAAGTGGCCAAGCTTTCCACTCTCTACATGGATACTGTTGTCGCACCCGAACACACGAATTGTGTAGAAGTCACGGTTTGTATTTATACTGCCTTTTTCAAGGTGGTTTCTTGTGCGAAAGTCTCATTAGTTCCAGCTGATTTCGTGATTTTACTGCAGTACCCCTTGGGCTCGACCAAGTGAACAACTTCTTGACTGGTCCAGGAGGGGAACCACTTCGTGAGCTGGGATTGTATACCCTCAGCTCCTGTGGCAAGGAAAAGAAATTGCACAGCGACTCTATGTGGTGCAGTTTCTAACTACTCTATGTGGTGCAGTCACTCACTGGATTACCCCGTGCTGCAGGCTCTTGTAATCATCAGAAGGCTAGGAGGCATAGTGACGCCCCAACCGGAGCATCATGCGGAACTGCTCAAGAGCCTTGGCACGCTAAAATATGAGTGCGAAATCAGGCTCAAACCTGACTCCTTACCATTTTAATTTGGTGCACCTAGACTTGTCCCTATCCAATCGCAAGTTCGACAAGAATTAGACATAATAGAGACCGAAGGAGTTGTTCGTCGGATAGATAAACCAACACCTTGGTGTGCGGGACTTGTTGTAGTTCTAAGAGCTTCAGGTGGTTACCGACTTTGCATTGACCAGACTCGGCGGAAAGAGGATATGCTTCCTGAAGGCTGCATATCGCCTAGTGTCGAGCAATTTCTCTGTCTAATAGGCGACGCAAATTTTTTTCTAAGCTCCATGCCACAGGTGACTTTCATCAGGTCAAGCATGCTCTAGAACCTCAATAATTGACACCTTTCATAACATCTTCTTACCAATACTGTTTTGTTGGCTGCCGTTTGTTATCACATCCGCCCCGGAATATTTTCAAAAACAGATGGCAAGGATCCTCGAGGGTCAAGAAGGTGTTGCAAATATGATAAACAACATTCTCGTTTTCGATCACCACAAGAAAGATCACGACTCCCGCTTTGAGCATGTCTTCTCAGGAATCTCCAAAGCCGGAACCCCTCTAAAGAAAAAAAAGTGCCACTTCCGTGGGTTTGATGTACTTTTCCAAAGTGCTGTTGTCTCAACCGATGGCATCAAACTTGATCCAGACAAACTAAAGGCTATAAAGGCTCTTGAAGCACCCAAGGACATCGTGAAACTTCGCCTAAATCTCGGAATGATGAACCGTCTCACAAGGTTCCTTCTTAACAACTCCGAGATAACAGCACCCTTGCGTGCTTTTCTGAGCAAAAAATGGCTTGTGCGTGACACCACGAACAAGAGTAGGCCTTCAGCAAGATCAAACAACTCCTGGTATTATATAGGTGCCTCACTAAATATTACCCATCCTAGGCAACCTCAATTTCAGTGGATGCCAATGCTTTTGAACTAGGAACAGTCTTAGTAGAAACACAACCATGTGGAGAACATCAACCATGCAGTAACATGTGCTTCTCGCTCCATGACGGTCATGGAACAGAGGTACAGTCAGACTGATAAAGAAGCTCTGGTGGCTACATGGCCAATGCGCAGGTTGGATGAGTTGGTATGCGGAATTTACTTTATGGCGGAAAGAAATCATCAACTGCTAGTCACATTGTTTAGCAAAATGACAACGGATATGGTCCCCCCTCACATCAAAACCTGCGCCTCAAGCTGCTGCCATACCAGTTAACCATGCAGTATGTCCAGGTAAATGTACTTGCTACAGCCCATGCTTTCTCGACAATACCACCGAAAGTTTCTTCTTCTCTCGACATGGTGGAATTGTTTGCAACAGAAGTGGTTTACAATGCATCCTCAACTTAGCCACCGTATCCGCATAACATCGAGCAAGCTCAATGCACCGATGACGAGTGCACATATCTGCTTGATCTAGCCCAGGGAGGTAGGTCACAGAAGAAAAATTCTGCCCCTACATTTGGTGACGTATAGTGCGGCAGCTAACGAGATCACAGTCTGTGACAGTATTCTGCTCAAAGGTCCCTGCATCGTGGTGACTATTCTTTGAGACAAGTAGTTCTGAATCTGCTGCATGATGGTCATCAAAAGGTATACCGGTACAAGGGAAAAGCCAGAGATTCAGTGTGGTGGCCAGGGTTGCCAAAAGCATTGAGTCTATGGTAGCTCAACGCAAGCAGTGTGCACGCAATCGGAGAAATCCAGCAGAGCAATTTATTTCCACACTATTACCGCGGCGCTAATGGGAAATGTTTTGTATGAACCTCTTTCACAGCAAAGGACAAACGTTTATGGTTATCGCGGATTATTACTTCCGCTTCCCTGAAGATATTAGCCTTCGATTATCAACGGCTTCTGTAGTCGTCGAGGTGCTCCGGAGCATATTTCCTCTATGTGGTATCCCAGAAGTTGTGAGATCCGCTAACGAGCCACTACTTTCCTCCGATAAGCTGAAGTGGTTTGTCGATTTCTGTGGATTCACCCTTGCGATCAGCAGCCCCCATTTTCCTCAATCCAATGAAGAGGATGAACGGATGGTTCGCACAGACAGATCTTGACAAATCAAGCAAGCCGCATTCAGCCTTACTCAGCTACAGGGATACACCACGCATAAATGGCTCCAGCCTCGGTCTGGTCCTAATCGGGGGGAACTCAGGACACGAGTACCGAAAATGAAAGAGTTGCTGCTAGCATCTTGGCCTGCTAAAGACAAAGTGGCGGCTAATGATACGTCCTACAAAATTAGAAGTTAATGCAACCTAAATTAGCATTATCGGGCTAGGCCACTGCCTCTACTGGAGACAGGAGATCGAGTTTGAGTTCGACCTGAAGGAGTCCGAGATACTGTGGTAAGCGAGGGCCAACAACTCCGCTGTTACATTGTAGAGACGAACCAAGACGCAGTTTTGCCGCGTAACCTGTGACACCTGTCGGGTCCTCACACCAGAACTCGACGGACTCTGCAATTCCTACAGGTGCAGCGCAGGAGGCTTTCCCGGCGAATTCGACGACGGACATACCGGACACTGCAACTGAGGCCGACAGTGATTGTTGTGATGATGGTGTTGTGATAACGCGTAGTGGCCGCCGTGTAGGGCCCCAGGCTGCCTGAACTTGTAAGGTAAACAAGTTCTTGAAGGAATGAGGTGTTGTGCCACCTCTGTTTTTGACAAATGTCTGGTGGCGCTGCCCACATCGAGGTATGAATCGGGCGTCTCTGAATAAATCACTTAGTTTTGTCTCGCTGTCAAGTGGTGTCGCATCTCCTGTGCCTGGCTCTAAACGTCTAGCCTTTCAGCCAACCTCTAAAACACATCACCATGGAAGGTTGTGGGTATCTAAGGCTGCTCAACAGTCAGCTGTGAATCACCTCCTGTGCCAATTTCGCCAAGCACAATGCGTAGCTGTGAAATTTGCTGGAAAATTGCGTTCAGACTGAGGCCGCGCTGTCGGTGACTGCAGCGGTGGGCAAAAGCATTCACTTCAGGAATGAGTTGCACTGTCAGACTCGAAGTGTCGGGTCATGGAGGCGTCCCGAGCATCAGTCACAGAAGTCCATCACATCTTCCAGTGTCGCAACGTAGAAAGAACAAGACAAAACATTTTGTTGCAACGATAATAGGCAAGACTGTATTGAAACCGAAGGAAAAAAGGAAGGAAGGAAGGAAGGAAGGAAGGAAGGAAGGAAGGAAGGAAGGAAGGAAGGAAGGGAAACAGGGAGGGAGGAAAAGCCTTGAATCTGTTACACACACCTACGCTGAGATATTGGCCAATAACTGGGTAGTTCTAACGAAGTACAATTGAATTGTTAGCTCATGTCTTTTAAACTACTGAAAGGGATCAAGGGGAAAATAAATATTAGAAATTGACAAAGAACACAAGAGCAGACGCTCCAACGTCGTCTTCTTCGATTATGACGACGACGACCACGACGACGACGACGACGATGATGATGATGATGATGATGTCATCAAGTGTATGGCACTCACTCACGAATTGAGATGGGCCAATAACCGTGTGGTAGAATACATAAATTAAACTAAAAACAGTCAGAAAATTTAGTTGAGGGACAAAACTGCGAATAAATAAAAATGGTTGCTGAGCAAGTGGTCAAACCTTCTCTTGCTCCTGATAGACATAACGACAAATTGGAAACTAAGCATCTGAATAAGTTAGATTGACTACCACAGAAATCTTTTTGTTGCCTTGAAGTAGTCCAAACACAGTACGACATACATCCCTGGGGCAGTAACTAATGAAGTGCTGTCAAGTAACAAAAGTGCTGTACCAATTACTTTTATAGCTAGCTTCTGCTATGTGGCTTCTGAAAATATTTTTCTCTGGTTAGAATAACGACGACTGCATAAAAAGAAGTTTTCACTTTACAAGCCATAAACTGCTCCTCATGCGGCTAGCTTTGTTCTTCTCTGTTGTACGGCCGAGTAGTAATCATGACCATATCACGATATCCATATCCCTGGATGACTGGTTTTTATGTAGATTGCTTGGTAAGAATTCAAAGCCAAGCTGCCGTTTCGGAGACCAACCCTTTTCCTCTTGCACCTTATATAATAAACTATCAAAAACATGCGAAATTCACGCAACATAACTTCAAGAGAGTGGTAAGTTGTTCGTGTTAGTATAGGTACGTAATAATAATATTATATCGATAATACTATATTAACAACAAAAACGCCAGACCCGCGTGAAAGGCACCGCATAGAGTCAAAGCGTAGTCTAGAAAAGTGGTCTTTCAGAGCCTTTTCTAAACACTCATTGGGTAACTGCTGGAAGCACACTTTTTTGTCGTCCACTTCGGCATTATTATTAAATTTTTTAGAGTTGTAGGCTGGCATTCGATATGCTATTTTTCGTCATTATTCTTAGAAGCGTGGTATTCGCTAAACTATCAAAAAAAATTGGTGCCACATGTACATGGTGTGGCTGACTACGATGATAAGTTATGCCTGAAGTTGGTATGCACCATAAAAACAAGCTCTTCTAAAGGGTTGGAGCATTGGACGACCCACTCGTTGCACGTCGCATTGTGTGATCACTGCTTCTTCTTTCGCTGTTCTAAAGACTTTATGAGTCATACTGACGCGATTGCTTTTGTGACAGCAAGCCTGCCTAAGGCAAGTTTTTCGACAAGTCCCGAAAAGCGGCGAGGCTCAGTGTTACTGGGCTGGCACTCTGCGGACCCAAGTTCGAGCCTCACTGTGTCATTGGTACTAGGTTTTCTTTGTGATTTCGCGCGAATTTTTACGGACATCTATGGTGGCGGTGGACAACTACGGCACTTCGCGAGACCCGAAGTGGGATCTTATAAAACTTTTACGGTAATAATAATCAGTATACAAATAAAGAAAGAGACAAAACAAGATGCAAAACCAGAAGAGCTATAGAGGGCAAGCAAAGTCCTCTGTAGCTTTATTTCTTCCATCTCTTCTTCTTTTTAACAGTTTTTTATCACTGTAGATAATATAAAAGTATTTAGGGTACTTCCCGAGAAAAGTAAAAAGGCAATATGCTCTTTTGAAATTCAAATCTTCATCAGATTTTTACTGGTAGAAATACCGTGACTATAGGTGTGTTCACGCAAGCACATCACAATTCATGGTCTGGCTCACATGCTGTTAAATGCAGATTGTTGCTGGCTAATAAAAACAATTTTGAACTACACCAGCAACCTTTAGAAGTATAAATAATACTAAACAGAGTTATAAATAAAGAAAAGAAAGGGAAGTTGGAAGCTTCTGAAGGGTATTTTGTAAACAGGGGACGGGTGCTCGAGTTAATGTTTCGACAAGAGGACTTGTCTTATGCAAGGTTGAAAGGGATTTCCATAGCGCTTCTGCATTTATTCTTCAGTGCCTCTTCTCCACACTAACAAAAAAGGAAAGGAGGGCAACAAAGGAATAGGCTAAGAAGGGGGGAACCATGGCGAATTGGTAAGTGAAATAGCAGAAGGTATAGCCTGAAAAAGAAAGACGTTGATGTATATGTCAATCCTAAAGAAAATTGAAATTGAAAATGCTTTTCTAAATTTTACGTGCAGGGGTGAAAATAGACAAGGATTATTATTGAACGTGCTCTTACAAAATGTTTCTGAGAGCAACACGCAGTACATTCAAACAACGAATGCACGTTCGAACAGATGTATTCCAATTTTCTTTTTTCCCTGATGCCATTAAAATGTGGAATGGATTAGCGAATGATGTGGTGCTAAAAATTACATTGAGTGAATATGAAATTGCTCTTCACAAGCATTTTGTTTAAAGTGTATAGATTATTTGTGTTCATGTATTTGTTGATTCAAACATCAAAATGTTTAATATGCCCTAAATATATGTTGAAAATTTTTAAGTTATATGGATGTAGCCATATGTCTCATAGATGTTTGCTTTATCTTACAGAATTTGTCTTACAAATGCTCTCAAATATTCATGTAATCTTCGGCACGCTCCCTGTAATGACCCTCAAGTTAGGGTTAATAGTATGATTAAATAAAAAGAATACAATTCTTGCTCACACCACACCGGGGGTTTAGCCAAGAATCAGGTAGCTGAAAAGAAAGAAAAATATCCATTTAAATACTAGCAGAGAAAATTATTAGAGAAAAAAAAACTGGAGCAAAACGAAACTAAAAGAAAAAAAAAGACGAAGGGGAAACAGAAAAAGAGGTGAGGATGGTGAGAAAAAAAGAGAGCGGTATGGCTGTGCGTGTCACAGAGTTATAGTTTTCGGAAGAAAGTACCGTTCAACAACGAAGAGTTAAAATTATATAGGAGCCAGACTTAAGACATATCGGTTCCCGTTGTCTATGTACCTTATCGTGTGGACTCAACGGGTTCGTTTATAACGTTTTTACCTGACGGATGAAGGGTAATGAACTTGCGAGTAAGATACCACTCTTCATTAAAAAGCGAAAGCTGTTATAAGACCACAAGATTTGTTATGCTGCAGTAGTCCTGCCCCACTGTGGCCGGTGTCCGTAGGCACAAGAGACGCGAAATAAAAAAAATTGTCATTTTTTTCTGTTGGTTTAGCTTGGGAATAGATCTTATCTAAAGCATGCGGATAGAAAGTGTCTGTTATTTTCATTGTGCAAAACGTTATGAAGTGGCGCTAAAGATGTGAACAAAAAGCACGAATTGACGCACGTAAGCATCCCAATGTTTTATACACCCAGTTGTTTACCGTTTGGTGACCATTCTAACAGCAACATGGCTATTAAAAATGCCAGAAGTGGCACACTAATAAGCACTGGTGCTCACAAGGATGGCTATCCTCGACAATGCTACACGAATCGATTTCAGGGGATGGCGTTTATTACAATTGACGGTGACCTGATGGGACGGCTGTTTTGTGGGAGCTTGCGTATATACAACTGATAAGGCTGTAAACTTTGACGTGTGATGTGTCAAAGACAGCACGTCCCTACCATGGTTAGTTTATCGAATACTGATGCACAGTGCACCGATATCAGTTCAAGAAATCATCTAGATTCAGGCGGGCTGATAGATAGATAGATAGATAGATATATAGATAGATAGATAGACAGATAGATAGATAGATAGATAGATAGATAGATAGATAGATAGATAGATAGATAGATAGATAGATAGATAGATAGATAGATAGATAGATAGATAGATAGATAGAAGCTCAAAGTGAATGCATTGCTCGAAGAAATGCTTGGCATTTAAAACAAAGCAAATAAGAATCAGCTATCACAGACACGGATTTGAACCCCCATGCTGCTTCCGTGCCACCCAAGTATTGAAAGTTTATTAAGCAGATATAAGTACAGTCTGACACACTACATACCACTAAGAATAATACCGTGCTAGTTGAAACGGATAGCGCTCAGTTTAAATTTTTATTGCTTGGTGCTTTTTAGTTGAAACAACCTGTTTATGTAGCAAGTGCTACGTGTAGCACTGACTAAATAAGAGCGAGTGCTTTGTGTAGCACTCGCTCAGTAAAATAGATGAAGTTTTAAACAGCAGAGTGCTACGTTATGGTAATTGTTGCCCGCCAACATTAACAAAAATATTGTTAAATACCACTCAGTTAAAATTCGTATATTGCAATTTATTGATGTAGATAAGTAATTCATGCCACGTCAAGTCGTAATTCGTGTGATGACATGAAAGGTTATGTCATGATTTTTATGCACGCATAGATGCATAATTTACTACATAACATACGACTGCACGTATGTTCTCGTAAATACGATGGCATATTAGATCTACCACTTATGTTCATTAAAGACTCATGTCATGCCACACCTACTCTGACAAAGCAAGTTTTATTGAACCATGCTGGGCGTGACACATCCCGATGCTCTGCGAGGAAAGCGTAAAGTCAACGCGTAGCAGCGGCGTGACCTACTTTTCGCAGCGCCAAAAACTTCAGGGAGCGGCGCGTTTGTACGGAGGGTCAACGTTACATAGTCTAGTCAAAAAGCTGCTTCGCATTCGATGACTTGTTCTGCTTGGAAATGCAGCGAAAGTTGCTTTCTCTCTTCACAAACACACACGTCCTGTTTACATGCAAACACACACGTCCTGTTTACATGCTTTCCAATACAACATGAAATATTGCCATATTAACGTGTGATGCAAGCGTACAAGACCATCAGTTGTGATAACATAAAATCACCATAATCACTTAAAAGTTTAAAAACGGCCGCCCACTAAAGGAGGCATGCACGTTGCTGCGCCTCCTCCCTTGAAGGGACATCAAAGGCAACTAATAATTCGACGTTGATTGTCGAAATAGTGGTGCAGAAACCTCGTAGTGTTGCTCTTGTACAAAAAAGGGCTTACTTTGAAAGAAAATTACGCTTTATTTGTCAGCATTGGTTTAGCGCCCTTCAAATTACCCGCCTCAAGAAGGTCACCGTCCGGGTCGACTTGCGTTACTGTTGGCGTGCATAGCGTGGTCCGGCTTTACTGCGCTAGTAGCAGCAGACCGAAACCAGCGGGAGCCACAGTAGCAACAACGGCTATTGATCAATATCTCACCATTGGCTCCGGAATCGCTAACATTTTTTGTTTCAACTGTGCCCCACTTGATGGCATTACCTATCCTTTGTAACTAGGCCAAACCACCACGCTATTCTTCATAGTGACGTCCGGCGATTTTTTCCATGAATCCAACAGAAACGAACAAGCAGCATTTATTGCATCTTATGATGAACGCAAGAATCTTTATATAGTGCAGCTAGATTGTTTAATAGTGAATAATTGTAGGTGGTCCGTCTGATGTCGTCGGGATCAATTTGAAAATGTCTTGCAGCGGCGCATGTGTTCTTGTGCATTTACCTTAATGTCTAGGAAAGTAGGGCACTGTTGTTGATATATTGTCGTTTTAGATGTCACACATTGAGCTTTCACTCTGACGTAAACTGTTATATGACTTTTGTGTTCTTTGAGGTGACGTAGTAGGTTCGCAGCACGTTCGAAAAATTTCACACTGGTGGAATATTGCTATATCGTTCAACTCTTAAAGACGAAGCTTGATGATCCCCATTTTTGCTCACAGGAGTAACGTGTAGCTTTGCTTGATTTGAAACGAACTGTTGCTGAGGTAGCATGAGTTTATAACAGTGGAAACTTAGGCAGCCTTTATGGGCTGCTCAGGCATAGCTATTCAAATAAATAGTTTCAGGTTACACAAATGTGTGCCGCAGAAAAAATACTATGCCAACTGATTTTTCCAGAAAAAATGAGCTAGGAAAAAAGACATTGTGTCCCATTTTCATCAAAAGAGTACCACGGAATATTTTTTTTATTCGAACAAGCTTAGTTGCAGCCGAATCACAAGGAAAATATAACCTGAGGTTTGAAAATCTTCGGCACCAGAAAAATGTTATGAAAAAGACGTAGCTAACATTTCCTTTCTGAATTTTAAAGATTAGCAATTGTACCAGTCATTTTATTCTTTTTCTTGTCCTTAAAAAAGCTACGAGAATCCTATATGATTGATTAATTAACATTGACACACGTCTAGAATACTCCATGTTTATCGGAAGCCTAATATTTAAACTTTCATTACACTTGCAAAACGACAGGTCGTCAATATAAGCGAATACGTATGGCTTTACCGTCAAACATACAGCAATTCGTTTGAGATGTCTAGTGTAAAAAACAACTTCTCCATTGAGACCACGTGTATACGCCGTGTTATGACGGGGCTGACATCGAAGGAATACAATTTTACAGAAATTGATGTGATGGAACTAACAAAGTAAGTATTGCATTGTTAGGCACTAGCTTTTCAAGAGTCGCTACATTCTGTCCCAATGAGCTCACTCAGATGGGTTAAAATGCCGCTCATCTAGACCTCATCTAGAACATCCCGTCGTTATTAAAAACTTAATTAAAATGCGTTTAGTTTGGTTGACAGTGCTAGGGCTATATGGAAAAATCTTTGCCATGCATTCTTTGCCTGATTCCCGTGCATTCGATTATTAGAGTTCTTATTCTCAAACTAATAATTGTTCAGAGTAGTGAGAACATTATGCGCTCTAGAGATGCAGACATATTATTCTTTACCTACTTTGCGTCATATGAAAGTTAGTGCGGAAAGTACGGTCTTGAAAATTCAAACGCTTCTTGAAAAAGCAGACGTTCTTGGACGGCGAAGTCTGGTGGTTTTAGGACCCTGATACTGCTATGTTTCTGTGAATCTGGTATCATTTCACAATAGTAAATATAAGCAGTGAATTTTAAAATGATTTTAACTGCACGAACAACACCGAAGCGAAACTAAAAGCCAACTGATCATTGATGTATTTGCTTAACGTCTAGAAGAGTATTACCTCAAAAACAAGTAAGGCTGGGCGTGCAGAAAATTCCAGGAGCTCCCGGTCAACAATAACTTATAATTACAGCTGATTGTGACACGTTTGGAGGTCATCTGTAATTGTGATTCTTCTTGTGTGAAAGGGGACACACTACGTGCTGTCTTGAATGTGCACATCAATGCCAAATCGCTTTCTCTATCGAGGTCACTGAAACTTGGGGCTGCTGAGTATAGGTAGTATGTCAACAATTGATTAGATGCATGCGAAGTAAACACTACAGGCCAAGTCGTAAATGAGCAGCTTTGTATCATTTGTGAGAAGCTACCAAAGTAACATGAAATATACTAGGAGCACAATCTACAGGACAAATAATTAGGAATTTACTGTGAGTCACTCTCACCTGCTCCACATTTTGCAGTGTAGACGCCGTGAAGGCCGTTGGTAAGACCACCTATAACATCAGCAGCGGCTCCTCTATTTCTTCAGTGCCAGACAGAAGCACCCAACCCAGCCATTAACCGCCCACTCCTCCAGTCCTTACCTACTCTCACCCATGCCTAGCCTTGGAGCCTAGCCATGAGGGAGAGAGATCATCTAGTGATGCCTCAAGATGGAAATCATATTAAGTATTTTTTGTTCAGTTGAGTACAGATACCTTAGGCGGTGTCTGGCATTCCTTTTTTAGACAATGCTGGTGGTCACCCTGGCTTTGAAAGGGATACGGTGTTTGGGATAGCGTCTCGTCGTTCATGGTGCTACGTTGGGAACCTGCGACGGTGCTGTACGCGCTGATTGAAGCAGCACTGTGAGGAGGCAGTAGTATTTCTACGAGTGTCGAGAAAGAAACAAACTTGATGAACATATATTGTTGGAGTAAGACACACGTCTATCACATTTTTGCGGAAATTTGCTTGGACACCCCTGAACTTCAAAGAGCCCTACTATACATGCTGCAACGCATCATGACCACTCCCTGAACTACGGTGAACCGACAGCTCCTATTGAGTAGGGCGAATTTTCAGTGGAATTAAACAAAAAAAAGAAATAAAGAAGACGTTGACAGCAACTTCATAATACATGGTGATAAATGGGTAGTTACTCCACTTCCCAGGTATTATAAACACATAAGTCTAGCAACCACGCCAGTTAATAGGCTGCCGCCCTGATTGATCTGCCCAGATTACAGAAATCATCACACAAAGGCAGGCCGACCTAGAGTAAGTGGTTAAACTGGAGCTCGGGTACTCACGATGCTTCCTTGAAGTTATTTTGAAAGCACGGTTACAATGACTACGTCGAAGTGCAAACTCAACATTGTGCAAGTCTACTTCACCACACTCGATTGTCTTTGAGATTCAATAAGTACGCTTCCATAATGTGCAGTCAAAATCAGCACTTGGGAAAACCCAGGCCCCTAAGCAGTCGACTAAGACAGCTGTGAGGCTGAAACAGTCGTGATCATTTATTTCTCAGTAAATTATTAATTCTCGGCAAGCATACTGCACCGAACGTGTTTTTTTACTGGTTCTTTGATGGGCCCAGCTTTGTTCAAGCAGCAATATCACAAAACGACATCACCCGGTTAGATCACCTTAGGGGACTTCATTGTGACGACAATAATAAACGGCGATTTGTGACACCACAGCGACGCCGTGTCGACGAGAGCTTACATAATAATATATATCAACGTTATAGCGCTAAAGAGCTTGTTCGGCGGAAATCGTGGTGTCATTGGTTGTGAGTGAAATGTCATCATTTTATACGTGACCGAATAATCGACAACGATGCAAATTATTGAGAAAATAATATAAAAAACTATGGAGCAGAGTGAAGGCCGTACCAGGGTTGTTGGGTCTGAGCGGGGATTGAATCCAGGTCGTTTCCGTGTCAAGCCACACGGCCACACCTCTGCTGGTGAAAACAGTGAAAAGAACTTCCTCTGCTTGGAAATACAGTGAAAGTAGGTATCATGCTTAACAAAGACACGCATCCTGTACACATTTTTCACAATGCAACATGAAATACTAGACTAATAATTTGTGGTACAAGCTTCCATTGCCAACAGGCGTCAGAATATGTGTTCATCATAAAGGCTCCCCGGGTGAAAGCCGGTACCCCACTAAAAAGACACACACGCTACTGCACTTATTTCCTTAAGGTGATGCATAGTGGGCGCATAACAAATTCGAAAACGTTTCATGAACTGATTTTTGAAGTACGCACTAGGAACAGAATGTCGATATAGCGTTCAACTCCTAAAGGCAAAACTTTAATGTCCCCTATTTTTTTGCGTCACTCCTGCTAACATTGCGTCTGAAAGATTCTCAAGTAAACTGCAAATTTTTGCGTTTGATGAAGCATCTGGCGCTTCTTCCTTAATTATATTGTGAGCGCGACAAGCGAATGACTCTTTATTCTCTTTGATAACATCATCACCTGTACATCTTCTTCATCTGAAAGTATCATCACCAGCGTGATTTAGCTCGAGCCTGGCTAAATAAACTGGTTCCTCACAAGCGGTGGACGGTACTTTTCGTTCCCTCAAGTCCTCTCGCCCATTCTCGCTGGAGATCCGCTCGGGTCATCGCAGACAACCCCCTGCCATGGCGGCCCCCCCCCAAAAAAAACCCTGGCCCTTCAAACGTCACCGTCCTACTGCAGCCACTGCCACCCGCTCCACCCAACAACATTCGCCTGCGTGATCCACCTGTGTTTTCCGGTCTCCGAGGCGATGATGTTGAAGACTGGATCAAGAACTACGACCTCGTCAGCAATTTGAACAGGTGGGACAATCCACAGAAGTTGCGCGACGTCCCATTTTACTTGTCCGATGTTGCGAAAACATGGTTCTGGAACCACCAACCGGATCTTCCCGACTGGGACACTTTCGAGCAGGAGTTCGTCAAATATTTGGTGCCCCTGCAGTTCTCACTGAGGCAGCAAAGAAGAAGCTCACTGAACGCACGCAGCTGCCGGGTGAATCTTACACCTCCTATATTGAGGATGTCCTTGCACTGCAAGCGCGTTAACCCCGGCATGTCTCAGAACGACCAAATACGCCACATTAATAAAGGCATTAACACCTTCGCCTTTAACGCCCTCGCCACGCAAAATCCTGCCACGACCCAGGACGTGATAACCGTCTGTCAGCGACTTGACGAGATTCAGTCTCTTCGCCTTTGCTACGATGCCACCAACATTCGTTTGCCTGCACCCCTCGACTTGCGTGCGCTTATTCGTGACATCGTTCGTGAAGAGCTTCACGGGCTTTGCTCTTTCTGTGCTGCGGAAGTTACTTTACCTTCTGAAAAAGATAGCTTGCGAGACCTTATTCAACAAGAGATCGCCTCCGCATCGCGTTCGACGTGTTACAACGGTCCCTGCGTGCGCCAGACGCGTACGTACGCCGAAGTTGCCGCGCTCTCTGCCGCACCCACCGTTTCTGTGCCTACAACAGCAGACCATACGCCTGTGACTTCGTTATCACCGCATGTGCGTGCACCACCTTACTACGCACCTCAGCGCCCACCTCGACCAATCTGTTACTACTGCGGCTATCGAGGACATATCGCTCGGTTTTATCGAAGGCACCAACAAGACGAGCATAGCGGCTACGCTCCTGAAAACAACGAAGCTTCCGTTCGACCATGAACTACCGACGACCACCCTCCCGGTCGTCCTATTACCGTTCAGCGTCCCCTACCTACCATACTGACATGCCTGGGAATTCCCACACGTCTCGCCGCAGGTCACCTTCACCAGGTCGCCGTTCAGTGTCGTCTCTGCAGCCCGCCTCCCATTCCACGAACACCCACGCTGAAAACTCCCCAATGCAGTTTTAGGAGGGAAAACTGCATCCACCGGACAGCTAATTCCCGATCAGCCATTGTATTTGATAGTAGTGTTTGTAGAAGGTGTACGCGTTGAGGCTGTTGTAGACACTGGCGCTGCCGTTTTGATTATTCCTGCTGATTTTTGTTCCCGCCTTGCAAAAGTCACCACGCCTTATGGCGGCCCACCTCTACGTGCGGCGACCAATACTCTCATTTGTCCACTTGCACAGTGTACCGTTCGTGTCTGCATAGAAGGCATTCGTCATCACATTGTTTTCGTGGTATTTCGTCAGTGCACCCACTCTCTCTTTCTGGGGTGGGATTTCTTGCCTTCTGCGTCCACTTTAATATCTTGTCATCAGCGCCTCCTGCATCTAAATGCCACTGACTCTTCTCCGCTTGAACACGATGGACGCATACGCCTTGTCACCACCTCAGATAATGTACTTTGGCCATACATCAAAGAAATTATAATTGTTAATTGCACCGACATTGTGGATGGTGACGTACAAATTCTCCCTTACGGTCATAGCCTACGTAGGAGCATTGTGGTCACACCAGGGCTTATTCGCTTCTTCGATGGGTCTACGTACCTAACCACCATAAATCAAACGCCCGAGTGTGTACTGCTCCCCTGTGGCTATACATTATCTTGCGTGGTCGATAGTGAGCCTGTTGCGATTGTTACTCTTCCGGACAACAACCACAACGATGTCCCAAAGTCACAATCACTGCCATTCAATGCCTCTTCCACACCTGTGTCGGCAACCATAAGCACAGACTTAACACCTGATCATACTGAAGATTTGCTCGCCCTGTTAAATAGACACCGTTCTCTATTTGGCGTGAACTCGCTCACCCTCAGCAGGACTACCACCGCTACTCACAGCATCCAGACTGACGGCTCTCGTATTGTACATCGGCGTCCATATCGCGTGTCTCAGGCAGAACGCAAGATCCGCGAGGAAAACCTGTCAGACATGCTACGGCGCAACATCATACGTCCTTCCTCGAGTCCATGGTCATCCCCAGTTGTTCTCGTTCAAAAGAAAGATGGGACAGTGCGTTTCTGCGTCGATTTCTATGCGCTAAACAAAATAACGCGCAAGGATGTTTATCCCCTCCCTCGTATTGACGATGCACTGGATTCATTACAGGGCGCAGCGTATTTTTCTAGCCTCGACCCCAGATCAGGCTACTGGCAGATACCGATGTCGGAGTCTGATAAAGAGAAGACCGCCTTTTCAATGGCAGGTGGGTTGTACGAGTTAATGAGAGGCCTTTTGGAGTCTCTAATGCCCCCACCAAATGGAACGCATGATAGACGGCGTATTGTGCGGTTTGAAATGAAAAAACGTGTCTGTGCTATCTCGATGACATAGCAGTGTTTTCATCCACGTTCTTGCAGCATCTACAACGTCTTGACGAAGTCCTCACATGCCTTGGAAAAGCCGGTCTACAGCTTAACACGAAGAAATGTACCTTTGCCAGCAAGACAATCAAGGTTCTTGGCCACCTTGTCAGCATAGAAGGAATTTGGCCCGACCCCGAGAAGCTTGCCGCCGTCCTCGATTTTCCTCGTTCACTACGTCAAAAGGACCTGCGCAGCTTTCTTGGGTTACCTTCTTACTTCCGGTCCTTCATACGTGGGTTCACGAAACTTGCGTCTCCGCTCCATCAACTCCTCGCAAAGAACGTCCCCTTTATTTGCTCCAAAGACTGCGAAAGCGCTTTCACGGCATTGAAGCAAGCCCTCACGTCGGATCCGGTACTGTGCCACTTCGATTCCACCACACCCACCATTCTTCACACCGACGTAAGTAGTCATGGTCTTGGTGCGGTACTCTTGCAGCTTGACAAAAACTCACGCGAACGCGTCGTTGCTTACGCAAGTCGTGCTCTTACTGCTCCAGAAAAGAACTACACTATCACCGAGCAGGAGTGCTTTGCTGTTGTTTTGGCAGTGCAAAGATTCCGACCATATCTTCACGGCCGTCATTTTACTGTCGTGACTGACCATAACGCCCTATGCTGGCTTTCATCGCTGAAAAACTTATCGGGTCGCTTCGCTTGCAGGAGTATGATTTCGATGTCGCCTACAGATCTGGGAAGAAGCATAAAGATGCTGATGCTCTATCGCGCGGTCCTTTGGCCAGCGGAATCCACTCACCTTCGATACTTCAAAACGACAGCATCTCTCCAAACGCAGCGCTAAGTTCATCACGTGCCACCCTATCCGTCCTTGTTTCACAACAACGTACTGACCCATACTGCCGCACCATTGTTGACCGCTTGACCGGCTCTACTACTCCTCTAAACGCCAGACTCCGCTGACAACTTAAACAATTTAACCTTGTCGGTGATGCTTTATGTCGCTGCATTTACCACATCAATGGCAACAAGTGGGTCCCCGTCATCCCACGTTCTCTGCAACGTGAAGTTTTTGAAGCCTTTCATGATGATCCAACCACCGCTCATCTAGGCTATCACAAGACTTACGACAAAATACGAAGTCGTTGTTTTTGGCCTGGCCTCTCTTCAGCCGTCGCTAAGTACGTCGCCTCCTGTGTCCATTCCCAATGGCGAAAACGACTGACAACTGCTCCGGCTGGCTTAATGCAACCTCTTCCTTGTCCCGCCTCGCCTTTTGAAGTCATTGGAATCAACTTGTATGGCCCTCTTCCTATATCATCTAATAGGAATCGCTGGATTGTCACGGTCGTCGACCACCTTACCCACTACGCAGAAACAGCTTCTATACCATCTGGGACTGCCACTGAGATCGCCGAATTCTTTCTTCGCCACATGTTTTTGCGTCATCAAGTTCCACTCATTCTTCTGAGTGATCGTGGCAAAGTCTTTCTCTCTTCCATTGTCGAGCAAGTTTTGCGTGCCTCGAACACTGTTCACAAGAACACTTATAGCTACTACCCGCAGACCAACAGATTGACTGAATGGTTTCGTCGGACCCTATCGGAGATGATCGCCATGTACATTCACCCCAACCACACGAACTGGGATGCAATTCTATCCTTCGTGACATTCATCTATAATACGGCTGCTCAACGCACTACCGGCTTTTCTCCATTTTTTCTCTTCCATCGTCACTCACCGAGTTTCGCTCTGGATATCTCTTTTCTTTCGGCCCCTGCACCCTTGACGGCTCCTTTCTCTGAAGACTTTCTATCTCGTCTCGCACATTGCGGTCACCAGGCCCGTGTTAACACCGACCTCTCTCAAGACACTCGAAATTCTCGCTACGGCTCGTCTCGCCGTGTTGTGAGTTTTTCCCCTGGTGACGAAGTTCTTCTATTGACTCCACTACGCGTCCCCGGCCTATGCGACAAATTCATCAGTCGCTTCATTGGGCCGTACACGGTGGTTGGACAGACATCTCCTGTCAATTACCGCTTTTCTCCTCTTAGCGCTAATCCTGATCATCGTTGCCGAGGAACAGAGATGGTGCGCGTATCTCGTTTAAAGCCTTATGTGCGACGCATTTCATAATACTGTCAAGCGACCAGGCAGCCGCTTTCACCGCGCGGGAGAATTAGTGTGAGCGCGAACAGCAAATGACTCTTTATTCTCTTTGATAACATCATCACCTGTATATATTCTTCATCTGAAAATATCATCACCAGCGTAATTTAGCTCGAGCCTGGCTGAAAAAACCCGTTCCTCACAATATTATCAGGATAAACACATTCACATTGCTTTCACCATCAAAATGCCTTCCCCATCGAGACCTCTTAGGATCCCAAGTACGTCATTGCAGCTTGTTTACAAAGAAATCTGAAACAAAACTTCAAAAGGGAAGCTGTTTCGGCTAGCCGTAATTTGTCCGACTCTATAGCGAAAAACTTCTGATGCGCCATCACCTTGCAACCATTAACCTCACACAGCTGGTCAGACGTCATGTCAAGCCTGCGTCTGTGCTGGGGTAGCAACTGCGAGGCCATAACCGTGTAGCACTCTTTCCTAGTGAAGCATCGCTACGCGTTAATGGGAGTGACGTCGTGTGGAGCCACGCATGCGTAGAAATCGCGCCCAACAGGAGGAAAAAAATAAGTGCGCTTTGTCGAGGAAGTTCCTGAAATTTGTTGGAACAAGAAGGTACGTACTCCCGTAGAGCAGCCAGCGTTCCGCGAAAAGAGCCTTGTTCTACGCCTAAAGGACAACCGCAACAAGCCAATCCCGAATACGGGTATGTTCGAGCAGTGAACTGTACCCGTAATAGTGCCACGCATGGCGAGGCTATAAACTTGAAGCGGCCAGGTTTAACAATAATATACCATAGAAAATCATGATATTGACCAGCTTCCCTGTGCATTGGCTTGGCACTACCTAGAAAAAACTGCTTACTTTCATCTTGTTTTGTTGAGTACTTCCAACAAACCTTTAATAAAATCATTCGCGTATATCGATAATGTGTTAACACATGATAACATTCTCCTTGCAGCATCGGAGACAATTATACTGGAATATTTATATACAATAGGAAAAATCTATATCACAATAAGCATCCCCCGACATCCATGAACGTCTACGAAAGTGGAAGTAGGTACTTTTTGTGTCAAACAATTAAATTTGAGCTTGTCTATTCTTTTCAAGGAAAGCACGACCACACAATCTGAAGGTGTGTACCGAAGAGAATGAAACATTTCGGTGAAGAATAGTTTGCGGTGAACTATATCGTTTTTTGAGGGCTGCATTGTGAGTTATACGTTGCTATTTTACTAATATTGTCGAAGCACTCAATAAATGCTGTGAGAGAACACGACGAGCAATACACCATTCTTCACCCAGGCGCACTCCTTTTAAATAATAATAAGTGTGGATTAGTCCTATACTTTCCAAATAGTACTATTTTCTGCATTAGAAGTTTCAGAGATCATTTCTAACAGATGTGACTAAACTCGTTTACAATATTCCACTGAATACAAGACCTAATTAAATAAACCATGAGGTGCTTTTTGCTTTCTTCTCGTCAATTACGCAAGCAAAAAAACCCACAGTAGTGTAGTTAGTTTGGATATAAATAAAGAGCCATCTAGGTAAATGTAGTGATACAAATGTCACAGTAGAAGACGTAGCTTCGGTGACAGGACATCACTAAACTGAAGTTATTCTTCTTTCATGTGATGTGCCTGCCACGTAAGTCTTGTGGCTATTGGGTCTCTCGCTAACGCCATTAATAAGAAGCAATCACCGGGAAGGTTCGAAAGACAGCAGTATCGGCCCCCCTAAATGCACCACTACAGAACGAACATTTTAACCTTATGTTCTCTTTGCATTGCACTGAACGCACAATGTGGTCTAAAGATGGCGTCATAACCTAGAGTTAATACCACAAACATAATGTAACCCAATTACGTCAATGTAAACATCACCCATACACACATTCGACTGTTTCAAAACAACTCACACTAGTGTGGCAAACAACGGGGAGAATCATTTGTATACGCTCAAATAGAAACACTCAAAAATACTCTAGAACGAAAAAGTTAAAGCTGTTCTATGTTCACCGGCTTGACGAGTCTCTCCACGTATGCTACAGCGCTAAAGAGTTGTTACCTTTCCTGGGAGGTGACCATGGGCCTTCTCAGCGTCACTGTCCCCGAAACTACTCACTGCTCCCAACAACGTCTTATTTCAAAACTTGCAAGACTATCTCTTGCCACTACACCAAAAAACAACACTCATTCCTTCGACTAACAAACCAGAGACTTCTGCATTATAATTTCAGATATCACTCACACTGCTCCCTTACATACTATCATCTCAATTTATAATTGGCTTGGAAACACAGGTTCGCAAATCTTTGACATGAATCATGTTTTTGCATTACTGTTGGAGTTTCAGGAAGGGGCTTGCTTCCTCTTGCACATTTTTCTGTAGTGGCGTACATGAAAGTGGAAGCCGTGTGTTCATGTATTTTTTATTTAGATTGTGTAAGCGTTGGTGTTAGCCGTTTAGTCGTGCGCATTCTTCTGAGTACGTGAAGGGGCACGCTTTAGACACAAACATCTTAACCAATTGCGAGTATTTAGGCACAAAGGTGTGTCCGAGTTTGTTTTTGTAGTTTGTGACTGCTGGTTAAGAAAGAGTAGCATACTTTTATATTTAGAGACACTACGCCTTCTGCACAATAAATGCGCTTTATTTTCACCAAAACTTGCGGCGTAATTTCGCCTATATTTATCATGCTGAACGAATACTACGTTCGACGAGGAACTTAAAGCGCGACTTTGCGGGAGCGAATTGAAAATGTGAATGTTTCGTTCTGATAGATAGTTTTACCAAAAAATAAGACATTAGTTTGTAAGATATTAAAAGGCTTTGTCTTAAATACGCAGAGAAAGAATATGAATGGTTTTTGTAAGAACAGCTCATTCAATTTATTCGGAAATAAATAACTTGAAACAAATATATAAACGAATGAAGATACCGCTGTTCCGACAGAACATCGTGCACTTAATGTGTAAGCTTGACGTGCTTAAAGGTTGATACTGAAAGGTCGTTTCTGAAAGGGCCAGGAATATTTTATTCAAGTTTAAATAAATGTAACTTGAATAATTATGAATGTCTAGCCACCTATCTACAGATAGGTACTATATTCATAAAGTTTTGTGTTACTCACACTTACTGGTATTTTCTTACTTATTTTTAATTACAGCTGATGTTCAGGTATGAAGGTTACCATGCTCCATCCGGCAACGAAAGCTCTCTTGCACACGGACGTTTGTGTTTCTCTGTGCATGCGTTTTTTCTTCAATATTCGTCAAGTTATTTTATTTTGCAAAAATTTTTTTTCAGGGACGAAGGCTGATTATCAGACAACCCTTGAATACGCGGAACCAGATACTTACTCCTGCAGTGTATTCACCGTATATTTCATGAGTAACAAGATCACAGATGGTAAGGCAACCTCATGTCAACGTCATCTTTCTAACAGTAGCAGCTACTATCTAGACGCTCTTAAAAGAGCGATCAAGTCAATGGATTCGTGGAAGATATGAGCGCCATCTGCAATAAAGAAATGCAGATGCACTTATATAGATTCATAGTTTAGGATTTCATTAGTTCACGACCGAAAGCCTTAGCGAAGGAAGAACACAAGTCGAGCTTTATTTGATGGCAGAACTTCAACAACAGGGTTGCTTACACATCCGTTCGTGTGAGACATATAAAAAAGTGTTAAAAGCAGTCATACATGCATAAGTATGATTGCTAACGAAATTAAAAGTGGCTGGGTGGCGTATTAGTTATGTGACTTTTATGAGCATAGCATCTGTGATTTCGTCATGTTTCTCGTTCTTCCTGCGGAAAGCGAAGCTGTACTAACATGTTTTACATTGAAATACAGAAGATAGTTGTCAAAGCGATTAGGTTCAAGATTCTTGAAACGACAAAAAGCAATTTGATTTGTTCACTTAGCGTGACATCAATAAAGACCACTTGTTGCAATATTTTGTAGTCTTTTTCGACTGCGCCAGTAAAGAAAAAAATTGGAGTGTGCAACAAAATTCAGGGTTAGAGCCGGAAATTCAACAAATTATTCAAAATGCATGCCAACTCTTCCAACATAGTGACATACTACTGCTACAGAAAGCGAAGCCTCGGGAAATGTATCTTGTCGCCACTGCTGCGCCGCTCACCAAACATGCGCATGTTGCATTGGCTCATAACTGATCTGCGAAAACACGTGCCTTTTGAGACGGGTCCTTGGTTGTTATAAACTGGCCCACGTGACAAACGCAGAGAGAACTGTCGGTAGACACGTGTCATCATATCTCACAACGTAAAAAAAATAACCTGGGTGCACCCGTTTAACATTTCGGAATACGGCCGCCCCTTCAACAACCACTTCAGAAGCTTCACATTTTAATAATCGTCCCGGCATATACCACAAGACACACTACACCAATAAACAATGACAGCGTTTCTACTCCACTAAATCTGAAGCGCCGCTTTGAGGTGTTCAGTAATTGTACCTCACAATCAGTGCAGACGTCATCTGTGATTACACTGTTTCCCTCGAATGGGGGGAGGGCTATAAGCTATCGTCGAGAAGCAGGAATGCAGCAGAAACGTGCTGCAACGCAATGAAGTATGTTGATTGAATGTAATGACGGCGAAAGCAATAGTGTCATCGAATAGGGGGCTTTTGAGTAAAGGTTGATGCGCTGTTTTGTGCATCGGTTTCAGTTTCACCTGCTAAGTTAGTCAGATTTAGTTGCCCTGCATTGAATGCCAGCGGCTGCCTTTCAGAAATTTCAGAATGGATGCGGACCATTCGCAGAACGTACTTGAACTTGCCCATTTGACTCGAATGCTTATTCCCACTGTTTAAAAAGATTATTTCTTCAACTTCTGTCAAACTGCCATAATTAAATTTAACTCGCACTTTCAAGTGCTTTCTGCCGAAGTAAAAGGGAACACCACGAATTGCACGCAGATACGTTCATTTTGTAATGTGTCAGTACTAGTTGGCAGATTTCTTGAGACGCCGATATATGTGTGCGTATGCACGTGTGTGGGTGTGCTTACCAGTATGCTGCAGTATTGCAGGCGTATCAAATTCAGGTTTCTAACAAAACACCGTACAGCACTACACTTCTGAGCCTACCATTACACAATTTTCAATTTGATGGCGCACATGATGTGCAGGTTAGTGGAACTGCTAAGGGAACGGAGACGGGGCCAACCTTTGAAAACATATGTATGAGTGAACGTGGGGATAAATGTTTAGATGCTTGCAGACTAATATAGTTTTAATTCGGGCGTTGTGTCGAATATGCATTTCTGATCTGGCATCACGGGGAGAAGAAACTTTTGTCAATACCTACAGGCTTCAGTTACGTTCATCCAGTCATCTCTTTGTCAGAATCGTAATCTTCCACGCCAATCACCTTTCTGTATGCCACTAGGGCCATCTATTTAATAAACTGATGAGTAAATTTTTATGGAACACGTAGATAGCCAATCCTACGTCCATTTCGAAAGTTCTCATTCAGAGCTCTCCAAAACAGCCAAGCATAGAGTTTAGAAAACTGTGTTTTAGAACACGTTTTAGAAAACTGTGTACCTATGAATCAGACTTCACAGAGAACTGAGCCAAACTTCGGCAGAACCTGAAAAATATAGACGATGTCATGAAATGCGCTTATAGCGTTGACCACAAGGAACTTTTTAATAAATAAGAACCTTATGCTCTCAAAAACTAACCTGGTATCACCAGACTCCCATCGGCCCCCAGCAGCAACAGCAATCTTCAGAAGCTTCAAAACTTGG
Source organism: Rhipicephalus annulatus (assembly GCA_013436015.1). Classification (NCBI taxonomy): domain Eukaryota; kingdom Metazoa; phylum Arthropoda; class Arachnida; order Ixodida; family Ixodidae; genus Rhipicephalus; species Rhipicephalus annulatus. The sequence goes on from WOVY01014674.1 coordinate 139,067, forward strand.
TGTGGCATTGTGATCACCTTGAACATTGTTTGCTGGTTCCCCCACCCTTAATGGGAATAATTCTAAAATAGAGGAACATATGCGACTTATCACGTCATCTAAATTACCGCCATACTTCACCCCGATTGCCATCGTTGCAAGAAAATCATTTTCTCGGTATGAAACCCCATGACGAAGACTACTTTCAAGAACACAGCTTCAAGATTGAGCCAAAAAAAAGAATTTAAAAGTGAAAAGCAACCTTGTCTACATGCTAGAATGCTCTGTTGGTAAGGTTCGGTATATGCGACCAAATTTAAGGCAAACTACTTTCATACTGTATTTGAATACCCAGAAGTCGCATGCCGCAAGACTACTTATTATACTTCTGTCCAGGCATATAAGTTCAGTTATTATTTTGATAAACTAACACCTAATACAATAGAATTAGATTTTCTTTTGCAGCATGACACATAAATTCGCGAACCTTTCCTCACACAAAAGTTCGATGCTGTAGGATCTCGTACAGATGAAAGTTGAGGCGAGGTAACGTTTCCTTTGTAGCAGAAAAAAGTACTAGCACTATCACAGGTAAATAGGTTTCACTGTACATGCGTGCTTTTCGCTAGACGCCTTCACTATTTAGATTTTCTTTGGTTTTCGTTGTAGGTCTTCGCAGCCCTTGAAATTCTGTAGTAACGCACACGGTCATAATAGAGTGAATTTTCTTCTATTTTTGCTATCTGATTTTCGTAAATTTTGTTTTTTACTTTTGTCATGGTTTTTAAATTACTAATAACGCCATCTCTTTCCTTGAGGCACCAATGATGCGTGTTTACAGGCTTGCGAAGTGACCTCCTCTTGTCACTTTGATCCAAACACATGCATTTTGCTTATATGCTTTGTAATACAACATGGAATATGGCGATAATAATCTGTGGTACAAGCCCCTTTGTCATCGGGTGCCAGAACATACGATCGTCATAAGGATTTCATGATTTAAAAGTGGTCACCCTCTACAAAAGGCACACACATTACTGAGCCTACTCCCTCAAAGACACGTAGTGTGTGCATAGCTAGCTCTAAAACGTTTCTTGCATTTAGTGTTTGAATTACGCACTAGGAACAGGATATTGCTATCGCTTTCAACTCTTAAAGACGACGCTGCAGGGTCACTTAATTCTCTTTTTTCAGATTTTCATAAGTGCGAAATGTACATAAGAGAAAGTCACCTCGGAAGTGGACCCACATCTGGCTGTGAGAACTACTTCAACCAAAAATGCCGTGGCAAACACTATATGCCTTACATTTCTCAGTGTACAAATAAAGGAAACGATATCTTGTATAACTAAAGAAGTGTTGATGATTCGTACACCCTAAATATACTTCACATCTATTCGTTGTACTCAATCCTGCTTTAGGTTCCTACGCTACAGGGTTCTTGGCGACATCTACCACTTTTATTGTGCTTCATGAGAATTGTCTTACCCTGCATGAACATGCACTCGTCGGATACATTCAAAATAGGTTAGAATGATCTAAAACCTTATCAGGATCAGTTTTGCGTGAAACAGATAGAGGAAATCTTTCGGAACTGCATCTTATAGCTTTCAAAGAAGCAGTGCGACGTATTAAGACGCAATTTTGTAAGTTATACGCACGTTGTGGGCTTCTCATAGCTGTTGCTAATGGAGTAACCTATGACCTTCTGTAAACTCAACACTTAGCTCAGACAGCAAACGCCAGAATCTTTAAAATAAAGTGATTTTGATTATCGCACGTAATTTTTACCACGGAATTTTTATGCTGTCGAGCGACGCGTTGACCTAGCTTGTCGAATCTTAAGATATCAATAAAAAGTCGTTATTTGGAATTTGGTTATTTCCAACTTACAAATAAATCGAATTCGCGCCTTGGTGCTGGAACACCTCACTGTAATTCTATGTATTTACTCTTTAGTTTTCCTAGTGGAAAAGAAAAAAAGTGTAGTAGTTCATTTCCACACATATTTTTATGGACATACATGTCCTCGCTCTGGCGCTACTGCTCTATATGGGTGGCACGTCCCAGACAAACAACGTTTGCCTTTAGCGATGTCCGCTTCGACAATTTCAGTATTGTTCCAAATTAACAAAGCAAAAAAGACCATAAACTTTGGTTGCACTAATGTTGCCATGTGTTTTGTATCACAAGCATCGTTTATGTAGACATTTGGATTAACTGGTCACGTGAATGCAAGTCTCTGCTTCTTTTCACGTATAGCTGGCTGATGAGAAAATTTTGGGTGCTGCTAGATTATAGAACTATTTTAGGAAGTTACTTATCACAAGCATGTAGTGTAACCGTATTGTGAGGACGATTCGAAAGATGGCTTATCTGGGATACCCAGCACAGTGTGAAACGATGTCTGTTTAATCTAGCACCTGCCCGCTCATTCGAAGTGTGGCAGCTTGAGCTATAGTTGGTATGACATGACGATAGTTATAGCGCGAGAACAGAACGACGACAAAAAGACGTGTCGTTCGTGGCCTTCTCTTCTCTTTGTCATTGATCATTCGAACAATGCTTATTTCGAACAATTTTAAAGTCCCCTTCACACCCAAATATTCCAGCTTTTATTGGCTGCGCGCACTATACATGTATATATATATATATATATATATATATATATATATATATATATATATATATATATATATATATAAGGGAAAGAAGTATATATTTATGGGCTCGTTTTTCCGTGTTTTGACACAATATAAAGAGAACTAACAGACACTAAGGCCAAGGAATGTATAGGGGAAGTTAGTAGAAGCAATGTTTAGTAAATAGGAAGAGAGAAAAGTGGGTGAGAAAATTAATCGCCGTAAGCAGGAAACGAACCTATGACCTAACGCGTTCGATGCTCTAACACTGAGCTATCACGGTGGTTATTCCCCGAGCCACTTTATTGGGTTTATATGTGAATTTAAACGTAGGAGTGTAAGTCAGCGCCACCTGTAGCCATGTCGGCGAGTGTGATATACTCTTTTTATGAGCCTTTATGGCGCCACGTAGCACGTGAACTTATTACGAGCTGGCAGCTGACCAATAGTCCCTCGTATACAACCTAACGCCACCAAGTCTGCCAGTACGAGACCCTCGTTAATGAATAAGAGAAAGAAGTGTATACCTAAGGGCTAGTTTTTCCGTGTTTTGACACAAAATATGGAGATCTAACAGACAATAATGCCAAAGATTGTACAGGGGGAGTTAGTGGAACCAATGTAAATAGGAAGAAAGAAAAGTGGGTGAAAAAAATACAACTTGCCGTAAGAAGAAATATATATATAGATATATATATATATTGCGGGCGCGCGGACAGTAAAAGCTCGATGTTTATTAAAAGACAGCCCGAAAACCATAGCTATTCCTGAAACCACAACTAATGTAACGCGACACGTGCATCAGCAACGTTATGTAATATTTATTGCTTTGTTACAAAACAACTTTTACAGCGTAGCAACTAAAATTGGCATTGCCTCGATCTTACGTTTTATAAGATCATTCCCTGCAATAGCGTTAAAGACCTGTTAATTAGAAGTAATGGTATTCACGTATACATCGTTGGTGTTAAGCAAAAAATTATGATATTACCAGTGACAGAAAAACTGACACTATGAAAATAAATAGACAATAAAACAGTTCCAATGATTTCCGCTATCTTTATTTGCAGTGGAAATAACTCTCGCTATAGAAATACATGCATTATGAATGCACGTTTTACAGCACGACATCTAATGTTAGTTATATTGCACGCTACAAGCATACATTGCCATCGGGCGTCAGAGCATGTCATTACCATAACAAATTCGTGGTTTAGAACTGGTATACCTATTGAAATTATACACAAGTTATTGTGCGTATTCCTTTAGGACCACGTAGTGGGTGCACGGCATGTTAGAAAACGTTTCACGGTCATAATTGTTCATTTTCTAAAAAAATTCTACTCATTACAGAGTATTCAGCAGTATGCAAAAGCTTCACTGAAACAGGCCACTTTTAACATTATCAATTACATTGTAGCAATCCAGTTCTTAAATTTCTCGAGTAACATCATAGGACAGAAAGTATGCACTAAGTCGCTTGAAGTACGAACTAGGGACAGGCTATTGCTTGCGCGTTGAACTGCAGAAGGGGAAGGTGAAGGGTCCAACATTTTTTTCCAAAAACTTACAAGAACTCGCGTGACTCTTTGGTAGGTTTTCTAGCTGCCATGCTGACATCTGCCACGCTGACGTTCTTGCTGTGATCCTTGTTTTTGTTCATTGTATTTGTCAGTTCAACGTGGTCGACGTTGATGATTGATTGATATTTGGAGTTTAACGTCCCAAAACTACCATATGTTTACGAAAACGTTGTAGTGGAGGGCTATGGAAATCGCGAACATTTGGGGTTCTTCAACGTGCTCCCAATTCTGAGCACACGGGCCTACAGCATTTTCGCCTGCATCATGCAGTCACCACAGCCGAGATTTCATAGCCGGGTCAGTAGCCGAGTATTTTAGCCAATAGACCATCACGGCGGGGCTTTGTGAACAGCGTTAGCTCTAAATGCTAAGCATCTTTAGCAATACTTGGCGACTTTAAGCCCATCTACTTATCTACTAGCTGCCTTCGACTTTCTGATTTCATGACCGTTTTGTTAATAGAGTGTATACGAAATCTGCCATAATGTAACGTCACTGTGTGTAAAACAGGAATGACAGCTCAAAAAAAATAAAATTAGAATATCAGTTCTTTAAAGAACCTAATTATCCGGTTATGATCTTGTTGTACATAAAACCATTTCGTCAACTTGATATATACGAAATTTTATATGCGATGACGAGAATGTAGAAGTGCAAAATTTAGAGTCTCATTCATTACACGCCTAAGATGTAACGTTTAATTCAAGTTATGACATAGGGGGGGGGGCGGTTGGCAGGCTCCTAATGGATATGAACAAATATTGTCATTTTGTCATGGCACTGTCTTACAAACGGAAGTGACAAGTAGTAATATAAATATTGTGCAATGCAAGTCATGTATGCCGTGATTTGCATGCAACGGTCTTGGTGAGCTCGAGGTTGTTGCGACTGCTTGATGTACACTAAAAATGAATCTGCGAGACGACACTGTATTGTGAACATATATATTAGGTGGTAAAACGTGAGCAATGCTAGGCACCTCATGTTTGCCGTGACATGCTTATGTTACGCTCGGTTCCATTCGAATCACTTCAAATAAACTTAAAAGGAGTTGCGCAACGTGACTGTATGGTCAACACACATAGGTGGTAATATGAAATATTAACGTGCACTCAATGCATCGCATAATTTACATGCCACGTTCATGCTGAGGTCGCGATCGTTTTGCTTTCTTGGGATACGCCAAAAGTGGTGCTGGATGACGTAACTGAATGCTCAACATATATGAGATCTGGTATTATGAAAGTATTGACTGCACGTTATAAATGATCGATTGATTGATTGATTGATTGATTGATAAGTGTTGTTTAATGTCTCAAAACCACTATATGATCATGAGAGACGCCGTAGTGGAGGGCTTCGGAAACCTTGACCACCTGTGGTTCTTAAACATCCACCCAAATCTGAGCACACGGGCCTACTGCATTTTCGACTCCATCGAAAAGGCAGCCGCCGCAGCCGGGATTCGAACCCGCGACATGCTGGTCAGCAGCCGAGTACCTTAGCCACTAAACCACCGCGGCACGGCAATAATTGCACGTTATGCATAGCATAATTTGCATGCCCGCGGTTTTGGTGCACAGTTGCTGTCCCGAAGATCACAGCTCTGATGCAAGCTTCAGCCGTCAGATTTCAGAGGAGGCAAATTGATACTGGGTAGTATTCTGTGTGTTCTACGTGCAGGCTAAAGAACAACGCATTATCTAAATTTATCGAGCACAATTGTACAGTTAGCTTCCAATAATATTGCAGTGCTGGCACTCAAAACCCAGGTACTAGTATTGAGCCTTTTCCTGCATTCGGTGTGGCACCACATGAAGCGTGAACAGCTGCTCTGTGACTAATAATGGATGTGAAGGACATAGGTAATATAACTGATACCTTTCATATTTAAAAAATTAGCTAAAATAAATAAAACAAAATATTTTTCTTTAACGGGCTGCATTTATACGTTTTACAATATATTGGCCTGAACATATTGCCTCATAAAACAATCTGTCGAGCAATTCATGAAATTGCATCAGGAAACGTCCCAATTACTGAAGATTACTCTTTCCCTAGGTAAAGGGCACATGATATTAGGGCTCAGCTCGAGATCCATAGCATCGGCAGTCCCATTCGAGATTCATCGTCGGACAATTGCGCAAATTGATTGATTACGTCAGAGCATTTCGCAGTCGTATTTCACGTGCTCGTATTTGTACAGTGCTGACATTATTCGGAAAGGCGCCCCATCCTTCAAGGAAAAGCCCAGTTGCATTGACCCCTGCTACGCAAACGCCATGAAATCTGAACTTGGTTGGTTGCATTATGGGTAGAGTACATGGGACAGATGAGAATTATTGCGATGTTTTGTGTTATCGAAAGGGTAGCGTAGGAATATGCGTCACAGACACTCTATCCCTGCAGCACACTGTTACGTCAGCGCTGCCAAGGTTGCTCTCAGTAGTAACGTGTAGGCTCTTGCAATTTGACTGTCAAATAAATGCAATTTGTGAGGAACTACAAATTTCAGTCTGACATGATTGTAAAGCACCTGATTTTTTTCTGCTCTGGATATTATTTGCGCATGAGCATCCTACTAAGCGTTTTAACGCGGGGTTAATTTGTGTACCTCATGGTATAAACAAAAAAGTGACGCCCGAAGTTTTCTCTAGAATTTGCGGTGACGTTCGTATTTTACGGTATGTTAAAAATAATTCCTCAAGTGGGAGAATGCGTATAAAGCAACCAGTCTCCCGACAACAAAACGTATTCCATATGTTTTCGCATTCTCTCTCTCTTGCTACAATTTTTTTACAGATGGCACTCGAACTTTGAGCTTGGATTCCAGATGTACTTTTAGTAGCTTTTTTTTCACGACTGAGTTGGAAGTTTTATAATATTATTTTTTGCGGTGGTTAATGACCCAAATAGACTTTGAGTCAGAAATGCGACAGCGTGAATTTGAGGGGCCATCGAAAAGTTAAACTCTCTAACGCGCTCTGACATTTCACACTACAGGAGCCTTAATAGATTGCGGGGCTCGGATGAATACCTCCGAATACGGATGTTCAATTCCTGCAGCAGTAGTCTCATTCGCAAGCGGTCGAAATAGTATAGAGTTTTCGCTCCTTGGAAATACGAGTATATGCTTCACATGCTTCACACTTGAAATGTTTGCGGCTGCAGGATCAGTCTCTGTATTTCGATGATCGCGAAACGTTGAGAACAAAAATGGTACTCACAGAATCAGTGATCGTGACTTTCGCCGGCACGGCTCGACCAACCGAAATTAAGCCATGGCCACTATTTTATCGTGCCACTATCCCTCAAGAGGAAGGTGTATAACAGCTGTATCTTGCCGGTACTTAGCTACGGAGCAGAAACCTGGAGACTTACAAAGAGTGTTCAGCTTAAATTGAGGACGACGCAGCGAGCAATGGAAAGAAAAATGGTAGGTGTAACCTTAAGAGACAAGAAGAGAGCAGAGTGGATTAGGGAACAAACGGGGGTTAGGGATATCATAGCTGAAATCAAGAAGAAGAAATGGACATGGGCAGGGCATGTAGCGCGTAGACAGGATAACCGCTGGTCATTAAGGGTAACTGACTGGATTCCCAGAGAAGGGAAGCGGGTCAGGGGGAGACAGAAGGTTAGGTGGGCAGATGAGATTAAGAAGTTTGCAGGTATAAATTGGCAGCAGCAAGCACAGGACCGGGTTAACTGGCGGAACATGGGAGAGGCCTTTGTCCTGCAGTGGACGTAGTCAGGCTGATGATGATGATGATGATGACTATTTTATCGTGTAGATGCACTATCTCCTCGCCCACTGCAGTGCAAAAAATGCTGGAGGTATGGTCATACTCCCAAGGAATGTAGATACGATGTGAGGTGTCGCACATGTACTGACCAACATAAACCTGATAAATGTTCAACCCAAGAGGGTAGATGCTGTCTCTTCAGAAGAAACAACGCAGCTGACGATGAATGTTGCCCCATGAGGACATATGAGCTGCGACTTCTAGAGATCATCGAACAACAACGATGCTCCCGGCGTGAGGCCCGATCTATTTTTTCTGAGCTCTCACGTGACTATGCCACCGTTGCCAACCGGGCAAACCAGATGCTTGAGTCGTCGATGCCTGATTTAATAACATCAACAATAGAAAGGGCCATGAGGAAGCTTATGGTTCCTCTATTCGTGAGCCTAACGGAGTCATTGGCAAAAATAGTGAGCACTCAGTTGACTCAAATCTTGAGGGCAGGTACCCAATCTACCGTGCCTCCTTCTGTACCTTCACCCGTTAAGGTTACTGATATTACATCAGAACCCGGCCCTTCGAAGTCAAAGCCAGATACGCTGAACTCTGGCCATAAAATAGTTATGCCTCTGGTGCAGGACCTAAATTGGAACTGGGACTCCCATTACCGTCTCTCACAACCAGAACAAATGGACTCTGACTCAAGGAATATGAAAAGACTTGCTTCTCCTGAGGCATAACGCTCCTCAGTTAGTCCTAAATCAACAAATAGGAGATATGAGAAGGAAAATTTATCAAAAAAGGATTTTTAAGGATAGCATCTTGGAGAAAGCAGTGGGTTCTCCTGGTATCTCTTCAAAATAGGGAATTTAAAGTACTACAGTGGAATTGCCACTCGATTTTTCCAGCAGCTGCAAACTTACTTCATCTTTGCGATAATTATTCCCCTGATATTGTTGCTTTACAAGAAACTTGGCTTGCTGAAAATAGGTATTTCAAGAGTAAAAGATACAGCACATTTCGTCTAGACCACCCAACTCGGGATGGAGGTTTGGCAATATTTATCTCATCAAAAGTCGCCCATAGAGCTAATAATAATTTCAACAGGCGAGATATCAGCTTTAAGCATTACTATTCCTTGGTTATTCCCACTCTAAAGTCTTAATGCTTCTTTTCCTGCGAGTGTTCTAAATTCTTCCGTTCTAGATACTGCAGTTTATTATTGCCAAAAAGATATTGTATTAGTGGGTGACATCAATTCTGCTCATATTTCGTGGGGTTTTAAAACTAATTTGAATGGCAAACGTTTATGGGATTGGGTGAACAGGAATAACTTTAAACGCATAAACACAAAAACTCCCATTTTTATAAGTAATCAGTCCTCATCGGTGCATGACCTAAATTTTTCTAACGCTAACCGGTCCATCTTATTATGGTCTGCGAGTAACTCGAGAACAAGTAGGGACCATATGCCAATATTGTTCGAGGTGGTATGTCCGATAACATCCAAGAATAGATCATCAGTTACGCGTGTAAACTTTAATACATTCGAGAATTCATTACGAGGCGCTTTATCTAACCAAACGAATGATGAGGAGCTAGACGCAATGAGAATAAGCGACATTTTGAAAGAGCCGTTGGATAATTCAAAATTCACCATCGAAATTATTAATCACGGCTTCAGGAAGAGAAAATCGACAGAACATGCACTACCTAACATTGTTGAAAAAAAACCAAACGTAGAAAATAAACTACTTACAATGGTTATTTTCCTTGAGCTCACGAAAGCGTTTGACATGCTTGAGCATGACATTTTACTAACCGAACTAGATCACTACGGAATACGCGGGACAGCGCTAACGTTTTTGTCGAACTAAGAATAATAGAGAGCAGTATGTGTATGTGAACGGTGTGTCGTCATGTCGATGTCTAACCAATAGAGGTGTTCCACTAGGTTCAATTCTAGGGCCATTCTTGCTCTTATCTTTTGATAATGATCTGCCATCCATAATATCGGAAGATTGTATCCTTTACGCAGATGACACTAACATATTTATAACAGCAAAAAACGAAAATGTCCTATACCATAAAGAAACAACAGCATTACAAAATTTATCATTTTGGCTTAATGCAAACAAACTACTCGCCAACGGCTCAACGAATAATTAAATTCTCTTTGCCCCCCAAAACACCCACCTTACATTAGGTAATTAGCTTGAATAACACAGTACTATAAGGGATTATTATTACAAAATTTGTCGGTGTATACTTGGACGCACAACTTTCATGGCACACACACGTACACGAGACAACACTGAAGAAATACAGAAAAATACCTATTCTTCGCAGGCTACGCTAAATTGTCCCAATAAAAACAATGTTAACTATATATCATTCCTTCATACATTCACACATCACATATGCCATAGTAATTTATGGATTGACCTACCTGACAACACAGAAACCCCTCAAAGTAGCACAGAACACGGCTCTGCGTGCCCTTTTCTCCATATCAAAAACAGTCTCGGCTTCCTATGCGTTTAGACTACTAAACATACAAACCTTCACAGTTTGTGTCAATTACCGTGTTTTACTACTTGTCTACAAACGTTTGCATTACGCTGTTCAATGCCCGTCTATAGCAATAACATATGAAACGCCCACATATTCCTTACGTTCTACTTTATGTAAACCATTACACATACCTCACAAGGACTAACTACAGATCGCATTCATTTTCTTATTTTGCATCAAAACTCTGGAACAATTTACCTTGTCCATCTTACCATCCACATAATTTCATTTGTATAAACAATGCGTTCTTGATCACCTGCGAAACTCACAACAGTAATACATGATTTAGGAACATTTCTTTGTAGGTATATGCATTTTTGTATTCCTATGTATCAATTATATGTATTTATTGTATTTTGTTGCACTTATATGTACTTACAATTTGTTGGTAGCTCAGCAGTACGTAATACTGTTAAAAAACGTATCCCTGCAATTGCCTTGACTGAGCTCTGGGGTCCTACCAGTAAAATAATAACCAGGCATTATATGTATGATACACAATAAAACTGAATAATTGATTGAAAGCTCTAAATCATCTACCAACCCTTCGTGGGAGGCTGACTGTTCGCGGGCTTATAGACTAAAGAAGCTGCATGACAAAATTTAATTTTTAAGCTGTGTCCCAGGAATAAGGGTGATTATAAGTATGTGGCCGCTATGTTTAGGAGAACCATCGCTAATGCGATGAACAAACTCAACAACGACCGATGTGAATTCCTTTCCATGCCGGTCAATTGAAAAGCACTTTATCACTTTCTGAGAAATAAAAAAGTTCTTCCGTTACTTAAAAAATATAGAATCTTTACTATCTTAACAAGATGAACTGAAGACCTTTCTAGAATATATAGCTCAGGGCCTAAAAAGTCGCTTTACGACAATTCTCTCATACCAAGCCGAGTCCCCTCATAGGGCTGGGGATTTTGAAGAGGTCGCATCAGCAGAACTAGCAAACGTAGTCATAACACTACCCCATTCTGCTCCTGGTCCTGATGGCATGACGACGTCGGTGATAGAATGAGCACATAAAATATACCCACTTGGTCTACTCGAAATTATTATTCACTCACTTAGAAGCTCTTGGATACCACCCGATTGGAGAAGGGAAAAATGATTCCATTGTGAGGAAGTTTATTAGCCGTTAAAGACAGTGAAGAGACAGCTTAAACAACCGTCCAGCTATCGGCACAGCAACGAACCGAAGCACGAGCCGAGAGAGACAGGCGTTGGTGATGCTGCTTGCTGCAGGCACACCTTCTTCACAATCGCCCCCGCTGAAAAAGGAGCCATCCTGGCGACCTAAGAAGTTTCAGGGAGAGGCTCATGATACGGTTTCAGGCGGGAAACATGGACGATGTCACGTGCACGACGGCGCATGTCATCCGATCGGCAAACTGGCTCAATTAGGTAATTAACCGGAGAGGTTTTCTCTAAAACGGTGTAAGGCTCCTCGTACCAGGGGACAAGTTTTGATGAGAGTGCCGGAATTTGGTATGGGATGGCAAGCCACACGAGAGCCCCTAGGGCATAGCTGGAATCCTGGAAGAAAGGTGCAACGGTTTTCTTTCTGGCGTTGCTGCTCGTCCGAGGTGAACGCACGGGCATGCTGGCGGCACTCTTCGGCTTGTCGAGCAGCATCGGAGATAGGTGGACATTCGGAAGCATCAGGACGGTAGAAAAGTAGAGTATCAATTGTATGGGAAGGGTCACGTCCATAAATAAGAAAGAAAGGTGAAAATCCTGTGGTTGTTTGTATTGCAGTATTGTATGCGAATGTGACGTATGGGGAGAACACGGTCCCAGTTGGTATAATTAGATGCCACGTACATTGAGAGCATATGACCAAGCGCGCGGTTAAGCCGTTCCGTTAGCCCATTAGTCTGCGGGTGGTATGCTGTCGTTTTCCGATGAATGACGTGGCATTCCGAAAGCAGAGCTTCGACCACCTCGGAGAGGAAAGTGCGGCCTCTGTCACTAAGGAGCTCTCGAGGTGCGCCATGTCGAAGGATAAATCGACGCAAAATGAAAGAGGCGACATCCTGAGCGGTAGCGCTCGGTAAAGCGGCTGTTTCGGCGTAGCGTGTCAGATGGTCGACCGCCACTATAATCCACCGATTGCCATGTGGTGTCAATGGAAGGGGGACATAGAGGTCAACGCCAACGCAATCAAATGACTTGCCAGGGCACGGAAGTGGCTGCGATTCGCCAAGCGCACGTAGCAGTGTTGATTTGCGTCGCTGGCAGTCATAACAGCACTGCACAAATTTGCGTTCAAAATTGTACATGCCGCGCCAGTAATAGCGATGGCAAAGACGTTCATATGTTTTGAACACCCCGGCGTGGCCACTTTGTGTATCGTCGTGAAGAGAGGCGCATACCTGCGATCGTAAAAGGCGTGGAATGATCAGTAGCCATGGGCGGCCATCAGGAGAGTAGTTGCGTCGATGGAGAAGTTGATCGCGGATGGCAAAATGGAAAGCTTGACGTCGGAGGAATCGAGATACCGGAAGGTTGGGCGTACCGGATAGATATTCGAGAAGAGATGCGATTCACGGATCACGACGTTGTTCGGTGGCAATTGAGTCAAGATTCAACAATGACAAGGACTGGACGCACGTGTTTCCGCACGTCAGATCTGGTGGCAAAGTTGAGCGGGACAGGGTGTCAGCGTCAGAGCGTTTGCATCCGCAGCGGTATACGACGCGAATGTCGTACTCCTGGATGCGGAGTGCGCATCGCGCAAGGCAGCCAGAAGGGTTTTTCAGCGTGGAGAGCCAGCAAAGCTCGTGGTGATCAGTTACTAGATCGAACGAGCAGCCGTATAAGTACGGCCGGAACTTTCCGAACGCCCACGCCAGAGCCAAACACTCTTTTTCTGTCACGCGGTAATTAGTTTCGGCTTTCGTCAGAGTGCGGCTAGCGTAGGCTACATTGTATTCTGAATAGCCGGGCTTTTGTTGAGCGAGGACAGTGCCTAGCCCGACGCCACTGGCGTCAGTGTGCACTTCCGTAGGAGCCGTCGGGTCGAAGTGGCGAAGAATAGGTGGGTAGGTGAGCAGACGGCGCAGAGTAGTGAAGGCAAGGTCACATGCAAGTGACCAGGAGGAGAGGTTCACGTCACCGCGAAGAAGCTGGGTTAATGGTGACATGATGGATGCAAAATTGCTAACAAAGCACCGGAAATATGAGCATACAAAGGATATGAGCATATGCTACAAAACTGCGAAGTACCTTCATGGTCTTCGGTTTGGGAAATTCTGCGACTGCTCGAAGTTTTGCTGGGTCAGGTAATACGCCGTGCTTCGACACAATGTGGACTATGATGACGAGCTCGCGTGCAGCGAAGCGGCATTTTTTCAGGTTAAGCTGCAGGCCAGCGTTGGTCAGACAAGTCAAAACGTGCCTGAGGCGAACGAGGTGCATAGGAAAGTCGTGCGAGAAAACCACGACATCGTCGAGGTAGCATAGGCACATATTCTACTTGAGGCGACGTAGCGTATTATCCATAAGTCGTTCAAATGGGGCGGGGCGCGTTACAAAGCCCAAAGGGCGTGACGTTAAACTCGTATAGTCCGTCAGGTGTAATAATTGCAGTTTTTTGGCGATCGGCTTCAGCCATTGGAACTTGCCAGTAGCCAGACCGCAAATCTAGCGACGAGAAGAATTCCCCTCTGTGAAGGGTGTCAATGGCGTCATCAATGCGCGGCAAAGGATATACGTCCTTGCGAGTTATCTTATTCATACGACGATAGTCAAGCAAAATCGGATAGATCCGTCTTTCTTACGCACCAGGACGACAGAAGACGCCCAGGGACTGTGAGATGTTCGAATGACGTCTCTACGAAGCATATCTTTGACTTGATCGTTGATGATACGGCGCTCTTCAGTGGAGACACGGTATGGACTTTGATGCAGTGGCTTGTGTAGGCCGGTGTCAACATGTTGTTTGGCTTGCGACGTGCGGCCTAGTTGAGGTTGCGACACATCGAAAGAATTCCGGAACTCATGCTGAAGATTAAGCAGGTCGGCATGTTCGGTGGGAGTGAGGGTGTCGGCGACGGCGCTGGAAAACGTATCCTTGGACGACTCCTCGGGGGCCGACAGTGATTTTGGGTGGTCGCAGTAGTCATCCGGGACATCAACCAAAGACGAAGGGTCGAGATCCTGCTCGTGGCCGAGACATTCCTCCGCAAGCAAAGTGACAGGTGTGGAAAGTGGGTTAAGTATGAACATATTGCTTCTTCCGGCGGCAAGGTCAATCGTTGCAAAAGGCAGCGGCAGAGCTCGACGACTCGCGAAGATATCAGAAGGCATAAAAAAGACTAGCTTCAGTGTAGGCGTTGCATGAAACTGGAACAAGTGCGAAATTTTCAAGTGGAGTATCGGTATCTTCACGCACGAACAACTTCGGCGGCTGATGAAGACCGTCAAGTAATGGGACATCACAAAAGGGTGAAAACTCAACTTGAGTGCGTGCGCAGTCGATGACGGCATTATGGCGGGATAGGAAGTCCCATCCGAGGATAACATCATGCGAACAGACAGCGAGGACAATAAACTCCACAATGTAAACAATGCCTTCGATGGACACTCTTGCAGTGCAGGCTGCGAGAGGCGTTACTTGCTGTGCACTTGCAGTGTGCAGTGGCAGTCCCGAAAGTGGCGTCGTGATTTTACGCAATACACGGCAGACATTAGCGGCAATTACAGAAACAGCGGCTTCGGTGTCTACAATGGCGAAAGTACAATAACCTTCAACAGTTACTGTGACCACGTTAGCAGGAGAGGGGCAAGGGCTTAGACAGTTCGAAAATGGCGCAGTTCTTGCCTCTTGAACTGCGGTGCTTAGTTTTCCTGGTCAAAAAGTCTGGGTCGGCGACGCATGGGGGAGGGCGATCGCCGACGAGGAGAGGGCGCGCGCGGCGTCACGAAGTTGGGGTCGTTGGGAGGGGCATAGCGAGGTGAAGAGACCGGCCCGTATTACGCGAAGGGTTGGCTGCCGAGTTGCGACGATCGGACATAGTCGCCGAACGTCTGAGGTCGACGGCGGCAGTAGCGGGCAACATGTCCGGGAGTGAAGCAGGCGTAGCATATCAGTCGGTTATCGGGCGTCCTCCAGCTTTGCGCAGAGGCGGTGTCGTACCCAATGAAGTGTAAACTGAGGGGCGACTATTGCTAGTTTAAACTCCAACAATTGCCGACTGGTGGTGCCGCCCAAGGTGCAGTATAAGCAGCCGAGTGTGCCGGCTGTAATCGCGAGGTGTAGGGTGGTTGCGGAAGCCTACGCACATCGTCTGCATATGTTAACGGCGCTGCTACAGACTGCATCATTTGCGAACAGGCGACAGGAGGAGCCACAGGCTGCGCTGCATTTGTTAGGGGAGAGGCCACAGGCTAAATGACTGGCGGATAGGCGACAGGAGGGCCTACCGACTGCGCGACACGCTGGCAGTGAACACGGCTGGATAAAGGCGGCTCGTGGTGCGCAAGAGGAACAGCTTGGGCAACCTCTTTCGAAATAGCAGTGCAAAGTGGGCCAGGTAGACAGGTGGTGGTCTCGTGAGTGAAGGGCACTAGGGAAAGTTGGCGGGCGACTACCTCGCGGACGAAGGCTCGAACTTGCTGAAGCAACGGTGAATTTCCAGGCAGGGTGTCGAAACTGGACAGTGACTCACCATCATGCTGGGGGCTGGCTGGTCCCGACGAAGCAGAAGAAGAAGACGGCCAACGGAGACGTACGCGGCCGGCAGGGATGCCGACCAGCCCGAACACGCGGGTTGGCACGAAGCGCCGAAGAGAAGAACAACAACCGCCCTTCACGGTTACCGAACGCACACTACCTCTATTTTACAGTCGCCTTCAAATCCTGGATGCCAGAGCGGCGCCTACTGGCATCCTCACATGTCATTCCGAAACCGAAACCAAAAACCCAGAACACAACAATCATCCCCTCCTCGAAAAAAGTGCACCTATACACTAATTATATTTATACATGATCGGTACCAACGTACTATACAAGGTATGTATGTTAGAATACATAAAAATTCAGAGCATGGCACACCGAACTCACACTATATGAGTCCTGAAAATGCACTGAAAAAATGTATACAACTCAGTACAATATTGATTTGGATGCACTGGACCTTTGCACAGAAGAATAATGTTCACAACAGTAATGAACAAGAGTTCTACATCACGTAGTCTTCGAACCGACGCGGCTTCTGCCCCTTCCGCTTAGGGCGGGCCCTTTTGGGTGTAGAATCAGGTGTCTCTGCACGTTGGTCACTTTTGCTCTGATGTGACACATCAAGAGCAATGGAAGATTGTGAAGGCTCTGAATGAGCGTTGAAATTCGCGGTCTCATCAGAGCTCGCAGCATGAGCTTCGAAAGAATTTTGCGGACCGGAGTCCGGTTCAACGGTCTCAGCCGTATTTGAAGTTTCGAAGTGAACCGTAAGACTTGGTGTACTTGAACCAGCGACACCGACTGGTAACTCCTCCCCCCTTGAAGAAGAAATGCCTGGGCATGGAGGCCACATGTAACAGTCTGATGCATAGTTGAAAGGCGTGGACGGAACGTGATGGGGAAGACTTTTAGGTGTTGAAGGCGAATCCGTATGAAAAATAACAAGGGGCGAAGCATTCCAGATGTTACCATCACTTAAGCGAAAAAAAGTGGGGCTAACCTGGCCCAAGTCTACGTACGAACCTCGATACTTGGGGCGCTTGCATGGCACACGAACCTTGACTAGATCGCCAGTGCGAACTTTACACTGCTTTGCACCTCGACGGGTGT
Source organism: Rhipicephalus annulatus (assembly GCA_013436015.1). Taxonomy (NCBI): domain Eukaryota; kingdom Metazoa; phylum Arthropoda; class Arachnida; order Ixodida; family Ixodidae; genus Rhipicephalus; species Rhipicephalus annulatus. The sequence continues at coordinate 156,381 of WOVY01014674.1, forward strand.
CGACATACTTTTTCATTGCTTGTTGATGAGAAAAAACCCTGGTACGGATTTGATCAGGAGAAGACACCGACTGCTATGTTACGAGGCAAAGAGACTATGTCGAGAGCAACTCGCGGTTGCCTACCGTGGAGAAGTTGAGCAGGAGGCACTCCATTGGTGCCTTGGGGTGTGAACCAGTACGAAGTTAAACATTCAGTCAAGACTTGCTTGAGGGGATGGTGCTCTAATTGGGTGATCTAGATATGTTCCTTCAGAACGCGATTAAAGCGCTCGATTTGGCCATTTCATTGGGGATAGAAAACTGATGACCTCAAGTGCTGAATTCCTCGTTGTGAAAAAAAGCCTCAAAATGTTGGGACTGAAACTGTGGACCATTGTCCGTAACTACGGCATCAGGAAAACCTTCCCGGCTGAAGATTGAAGACAGAAACTCAATGATGACCTCAGAAGTAACCGTATGTGTTAAATAAAGCTCTAACCATTTGGAATGGTAGCCGGTGAGAGAAGCGATGAACAGGGCATTTTGCGGACAATTATGCAAAAGACTGATGATGTCCATGCCGAGTTTCTGCCAAGGCCGATCAGGCCACTGGACTGGCTGCAACGGAGAAAATGCAGGTTTGGGAGACTTGTGAGCTGCCTGACATAGATTACAGTTGTAAACTGCATGCTCGACCTGCTTGTCTAAGGCTGGCCACCAGTACCTGTCTCGGAGATTCTGTTTGGTGCGGACAGTGCCTGGATAGGCCTCATTGGCAAGCTGTATTAGCTTGTTACGGAAAGAAGCAGAGGAATCACGCATTCATCGCGGAAAAGCAAGTCCTCGACACAAGACAGTTCCTGTTGGACTGTGAAGTAAGGCAAGAATTCAGAGGCAAGAGCACGTTTGGAAGGCCATCCTTCACGTAAATATTTGAGAACTTGAGACAAAGTGGAATCAGCAGCTGTAGCTGCCTGAAGCTCAGCTTTAGTAATGCAGGAAGTAACTAATGAACCAACTTCCTCATCCCGCTCTTCAGTAACCGGTATGTGAAGAGGAAGGCGCGACAGTGCATCATAACCACGTTATTAGAACCTTTACAATATTGAACACTGAATTTATAATACATGAGTTTGGCACACCAACGGGAAATGCGAATGGGGCGGCGGCCTTCGGATCCTGCAGAAAGAAGAGCAACTAGTGCTTGGTGATCTGTACGTAATGTGAAGTGCCGGCCCCACAAGTAAACATGCCATTTCCCTCAGGCAAAAAGACACGCGAGAGCTTCACGCTCTCCTACTGAATATCTGCGTTCAGCAGGGGTCAATGTACGAGATGCAAAAGCAATAGTGATCAGCTGATCATCTCCGAATTGTTGAAACACTGCTCCTAGTCCAACATCGGACGCATCCGTCGTGATTACGATGGGAAGCTTCTCATTGAAAATACTAACAGCTGGCTTTGAGGCCAGTATTGACTTAACTTGAATGAAGCTCCGCTCAGCTTCAGCTGACCAGTTAAAAGGCTGTGCTTGACGAAGTTGAGTACGCAGTGGTTCAACAACATCAGCATAGTGAAGAACAAACTTGGCATAATAACCAACAAGACCTAAGAAAGATTGCAAGGTTTTAACATCAGTAGGCCGTGGGGATTAACAATGGCCTGAACTTTAAATTCAACAGGTGTCAAGCCGCGGGAACTGACATTATGTCCTAGAAATTGTAACTCATTCACAGAAAAAATGCACTTGTTATTAAGTTTCATACCACATTCACTGATGCGGTTGAGAACAGTATGCAAGTTAGCATCGTGCTCTTCGCGAGTACGTCCCCACACCAAAATGTCATCCAAGTAACAAAGGGCGCCATTACAACCCTTAAGAATAATTGACATCATTTTCTGAAACACTGCAGGCGCAGATGCCAGCACGAAACACACGCGGCGAAACCGAAACAAACCTTCGTGCGATACAAATGTGGTAAAGTCTCTACTGCACTCAGAAAGTTCAACTTGGTGATAAGCGGACGCGAGGTCCAGCTTGGAGAAACATACCGCTCCGGAGAGCTGATGAAGCAGTTCTTCAATGTGAGGAAGTGGAAAACCATCTACGACGGTCGCCTTGTTCGGTTCTCGTAAGTCGACGCATAGTCGAAGGAATCCATCTTTCTTCTTGACGACGACCAGTAGAGAAACCCAGTCGGAAGCAGAGACAGGCTTGATGATTTCGCTGGCTTGAAGGCGAGACAGTTCCGCAGAGACTTGCTCACGGAAAAGTAGAGGAATGCGGCGCAGCTTGGCACGCACAGGGCACACACCTGGTCGATGCATCACTTTATGCGCAAAACCTCGCACACAACCCAGTTCACGGGTGAACGGGTTGTGGAATTCAGAAGGCGCGTTGGTCGGAAGATCATCTTGGACGTCGACTTGAGCCCACGTCATAGACGCACCGACGATGTTGATGGACAAAGCCCTGATGGCATCACGTCCCAAAAGCGAGCTGCCATTGGCAGTTACATGAAAAGTAACGGAAGCAGTGTGACTGCGATAGGAGACCTGAGCTGTAAAATGACCTAAATTATCAATCGTTACCTTGGAATATGTTTGTAGAACGACGTGTGAAGGCAAAAGCCGAATGTTGGAAAAATGACTATGAAAGTCAGCGGCACTGATTAAAGAGACTGAGGCACCAGTGTCCACGAGAAATGACAAGGGCACATGGCCCACTGAAGCTACGATGCTGGGCTCGGACGTAGTGTGGAGGCCATTCACATTTAAAACAGTGACCGTATTGGCCTGTGCAGTGTTCGAAGGAGCGGACGAAGAAACAGGTTCAGGAAGATTTGCTGGACGGGAATTGCATACGAACTGAAAATGTCCGATTTTTCCGCACGCAAGACAAGTGCGGTTTCTCGCGGGACACTGCTCGAAATTGGCTAAATTCCGAGCCGATCCGCAACGAAAGCAATGCGCGGTTGCGCTTGGAGAAGAAAATTGCGAACGCGAGTTGTGAGCTCGGTGCTGTTCCTGAAAACCAGAATTTGGCGGAATGGGGTCGCCATACTGCCGGCTTCCTCGCCCCCGCGACGCAGAGAGGCCGCAATGTTGGCCGCCACGGAAGGACTGTGCAGGCGGGCGTCCATGTTGGCCGCCGCGCCGAGACGAAGATGAATGGCCGCTATGTTGACGCCTCCTGTGAAACAAAGAGCCACCACCTTGGCCCCCCGCAGCAGAAAGTTGCTGCACTGATTGCGGAGCGAATTGCTCCAACTGGGAGCGAATAAGCTCGTCCTCTCGCGCAATCGAGAGTGCTTCGGATAATGAAATCGAGGAGCCCTTTTGAACCATGCGGCAGCGGACGTTTTGCTAGGCTACCCAGGTGAAAAGCTGATGCCGGATCATATCGTCCTCGAGCGCGCCGAAGCCGCACGACGCGGCAAGCGTTCGAAGAAAAGTAATGAACTTGGCGACTGGCTCGCCAGGAAATTGTCGCCTTCCTTGGAATTTTACGCGTACGAGATAATCGCACGAGACATCTTTAAAATGCTCATCGAAAAGAGCAACAGCAATCTTGAAGGCATCGCCCGACACTGGCGTCGGTGACGCGTTGGTGGCGTCCAAAGTATAGAAGAGCTTTAACCCGGCAGGGCCCACCACGTTGAGCAGCAGGGCCTTGCAACGCTCGGGCTTGCTGGCGTCCTCCCCGACCGCGTCTGCGTAGGCCTGAAACACCAATTTTCAGTCCGCCCACAGAAGTGGCGGGTCTCCGGGCGAATGAAAAAATAGGGGAGGTGGAATAGGAGACGCCATTTCAAGCCAGAAAAATGGAGAGGTGCAGACGAGAAGAAAATGACGCCAGTACACTGTTTGAATAAGAAGACAGGGCGGCGTAGCTGAATGAAGAAGAAATGAAGCGACGCAGCACGCAGCAGCCACCTTGCTGGGAACAAAGAGAGTCTATGGTTAGCAGGGTAGGTCCGTTAGAAGCAAGAAAAAGACGAACACGAAGAACGAAATGGGTTCTTAACGTCCTCTTCGCCATTGCTGCGTTGGGGGCTGGCTGGTCCCGACGAAGCAGAAGAAGAAGACAGCCGACGGCGACGTACGTGGCCGGCGGGGATGCCGACCAGCCCGAACACGCGGGTTGGCGCGAAGCGCCGAAGAGAAGAACAACAACCGCACTCCACGGTTACCCAAGGCACACTCGTTTTATTTTACAGTCGCCTTGAAATCCTGAATTAGAGTCCCTAGATGAAACAAGGTAGCGTCACTCATTGTTCTCGAGCCGTCCTCCTCACTCTCTCGATTACTCCTCTTTTAGATGCGGAGCATCTAATACTCGAGGCTTGTAGTGCGGCGCCGTCCGCAAGCTTCCTCCTCCTTCTTCCACCATCTGTGCATCCCTTCCTCCTCTACACACCGCGCGCGCTTCACTCCTCCACCCTCTGTGCATCCTTCCTCCTCTACACACCGCGTTCGACAGCTGACGCGCGCATGCACCGTCACCCACCATCTGTGCCGCGCGCGCTTCTCCCCTTCGAGAACATTCTACAATTCTCCTGATTCTCCAGTGGACGCGCATGCGCCGTCGCGCTTCGAGAACATTCAACAGCTGACAGTGCATGCGCCGTCGCGCTGTATATATACTCAAGGTCGGCGCTCGCTCGCTCAGTTGCCGCTCGTCGGTTGGTTTGTACGGCGCGTCGACGTCCAAGGTCGCGGTGAAATGAATTCCAACGAATCCACAAACACAATGATCGACGTCCCTTTGACCAGCGCCGCCCTTTCGCATACGTGTGTACGTGTTCACTCATTTAACACCCCCTCCTACAACCACGTTAACCAATTTAGCCATCGACCCAAGTAAGTCGCAATTTAACACCCCATTTCACAACCACGTTAACCAATTTAGCCATCGACCCAAGTAGGTCGCACTTTAACACCCCATTAACCAATTATATGCTCCGCATCCTCCTCAGTGTTCCCCCGAGGGAAGCTGCGGGCAATTTTTTTCTCTGCCATCCGCGTCTGTAATTGGTGCATTACTTGCACGTGATCTTGCAAATGGCTGGTGGTGTTATTTATTATTATGCAAAAGGTTCAAAACGAGTACGCATGCACATGCGCTAAGTCGACCAAGATTGTTTCGCCATGCTCGTTCAATGCAACATCTGCGTTTTTCAGCAATGCTGCGTTGCCGTAAACAACAGAAAATGGTTTCGCGCTCTTCAACTTACCTCGTGCTTTCCGAGATGAAGCGCACCATGAAGTGCAACTATGAATCATTTCACGCGAATGCTTTCGCGCAACTCCGTCAACGTATGTCGACGCGAATCTGCTAAGCGAGTTCACTTGTCGGTTTTTATTGAAACGCCAGGCGCGCGTCTAATGCGTGTTTAGTGCATGCCAGTTGGTACAAATACATGTGGGTATGCACGTATACAGAGCAGCTCTAAGTTGTAATCAACGCACCTTCAGGAACATTTCAGTCTTGTCCAGTTCCTGCTTGAGCCGAAATGCGCTGCTTCGAGACACCTCACCAGTAGAACTCTCACTTTTTAGGAAGTTCCCAGCACCGCATCAGAATCACTCTGCATCACGATTGTCCAAATGGACACATTAAAAAAACGTCATCGCAGTGGTGCTGGACGAGTGTTCGTACCAGTCTGATCGTAGTTTTTTTTCTTGCGTGTGCACAAGCCGGTTGTAATCCATCGTCACAACGTCACGCCCTGTGGCCACTTACAGGATTCAGCAAGAAGCACGTTCACTGTGTCACAGCACGAACAAAACACAATCGGAGAAGTGCACTAGTTAGAACTGGACGAAATACCGCGGCCGTGGAACTAAAATGTACTACGCGAGACGCCACGGCTAGTGGTGTAAAGTATAGAACTGCACAACGTTGCCGGTTGAGTAACGCACATCCCCCTTGCTCTTGTGTTGTGCCGTTTATGTTCATAAAGGTAACTGTTATTCTACGTCTTATTTTGTTCCAATTTGTTTCATTTACATCTATTCACCATAGCAACGGAACCCAAACATTCGCTTTTAAATGAAAGTTTTAAACTTTCTAGGGGGCGCTTCAGGAACATAGGCGAAGAGGAAAGGGAAAGGTGTCGCTACCTTGGAAACTTGTTTCATCTAGGGACCTCATCCTGAATGCCAGAGCGGCGCCCCCTGGCATCCTCACATGTCATTCCAAAACCGAAACCAAAAACCCAGAACACAACACTGAGGCTGCCGAGTCAGAGTACGTTGCTTCTTCAACTCGTCGTAGCTGTGACACGAGCTGACAACTTCGGAAACTGTGCTCGGATTTCTTGCCAAGAGCATTTCAAATGCGCCGTCGTCGATGCCCTACAGGATGTGTTTGACCCTGTCAAATTCGGGCATGGTGTCATTCGCTCGTCGACAAAGGTCTACGACGTCCTCAATATAGCTGGTAAAGGTCTCGCCAGTCTTCTGAGAGTGGACGCGCAAGCGCTGTTCTGCCCGCTGCTTGCGGATGGCCGGCCGACCGAACGCTTGAGCACATGACGTCTTGAAGACGCTCCATGTATAGATGTTGTGTTTGTGGTTGTTAAACCACAATGCGGCGACGCCAGTGAGATAAAATATGACGCGGCCCAGCTTGTCGGCTTCATCCCATTTATTGTTGGCGCTCACCAGTTTGTAGTGCTCGAGCCAGTCTTCGACGTCGGTCCCATCCGCACCGCTGAAGACCTTCGCGTCCCGTAGCTTAGGATGGCCAGGGCAGTTGAACTGGGGTGAAGGCGTCGATGTAGTGGCGTTGTCAGTCATGACAGGCGGTAGCGTGCGGCTTCGCAGCTCCAGGGTGTAGCAACGGGGATTAACAGCACCTTCCACCAAATGTGATGAGGATAAAGACAGCGACGAGAAAGCGTGAAGAACCGTCTAGCGATCGGCACAGCAACGAACCGAAGCACGAACTGAGAGAGACGGGCGTTGGTGATGCTGCTTGCTGCAGGCACATCTTCTTCTTCACACCATTATTAAAAACGCAAGGCGCTGGGTTCTCCTTAGATAATATTAGGCCCATTGCACTTACGTCGAATTTAGTAAAACTCGTTGAAAGAATTTTAAATAGACGTATAGATCGATGGATGTCAGAAACATGAACACTGAGCTCACGTCAAATTGGATTCAGACGTGGTTTCTCTATTTGGTGTGCGCACGTGGATCACGAAAGCAGAATTCAACTTCCTCAATATTAGAAACAATACTCCGCTTTAGTAACCTTAGATATCACAAAACCCCATGATAGCGTAGAGCTTGTGAAACTGCTAGATTCGCTGCAGAACTTAGGACTGCCTCAATACTTTGTTGCCTGGATCCATGCTTTCTTAGGTGATATATAATTTTATTGCTCGCAATCTGGTGTCGACAATTCAATATATAGGCAAATGAGAGGTCTACCGCAAGAGTCAGAACTATCGCCCTTATTATAATTGCTCTACTATGTTCCATTTCCATACAGCAAGAAGTACAGGTCGATGTGTATGCCGATGATATTACATTTTTTGCTGCGTCGGCGGATATTCACACACTGTACCTGGTTCTGCAGACATACATGAATAGTCTGGAAACGTGGCTGGAAGATATCAACCCATGCCTCAATACAAACAAAAGTACAATCATAGTTTTCGCACAAAATTCCCTAGTGCGAATTTCACTAACGTACCGGCAGGACACCATACCTCCAGTCGAGTCAGTTAGGTACTTAACCAACCTACAATGAAACACTCAACCAGAGTCCCCACATAGAAAACATGGCTGCCAAAGGAGCACGTGCCGTATGGATGCTGCGCAGGCTAAGTAATTATCGTGCCGGTTTGCGTAGAGATGTTCTCGTCATGATATATTGCATGATCATTAGACTCATAATAGAATTCGGCTGTGTTTTGTTTTCTGGCGCTCCGGCCTACAAAGTTTGACCACTGATTCTGTTAGAACGCGAATCTTTACGCTTATGCCTAGGGCTGCCTAAATATGTTGTGAACAATATCCTATACGAAGAATCCCGCCTGTCTTCTCTTATCAAAAGATTTCATATCCTAACTGTACGTACATTCCTTGAAATCTATGCATCAACTCAGCGGAGCTCACAGTATGTGTTCATTAACCAGCAGACCTCATTTTTCAACCACCAATGGTCTAAATTACGGTGCCCTCAAGTAATATTTAAACAAAAACTTTTGGACTCCTTAACAGTTAACCTTTGGGAAATACTCGTACTCAACACTGTAGACGCCAATAGGATTGAATTTGATGATATATATCCCAAGAATGCAAAATATTTACCATATCAGTATATAAATGGCATTTTGAAGATCATTTCGCCATTCTAGAAACATCCATTGTGATAGCGACTGACGCTTTTGTTTATGAAGAGAAGGCTGGCGTAGGAATCGTATCAACCTCTCTAGATTATGCTTTCTCAATTCGATTACCCGTCTTTATTTCTATTTACCCAGCTGAGCTACTGGCAATAGTCCTAGCATTGCGTAAAGTCCCAAAATCTATCAGCGGTGATTGTTCTAACAGACTGTCTCTCGGTTTGTACTACCTTAAACTCACCAACTTTTTTGCGTACTTTACAAACTCTCTACTCGCTCATTCCTAGACATGTACGACTCGTTCGACTACTCGGGGTACCAGGCCGTAGAGGTTTAGCTCTCAATGAGCATGCAGAAGCACTAGCTGTATCTTCTCTTGATTTTCCTGTTTTACCTATTTTGCCTACATGAGATCATATCACAGCAGCACGCATTGAAAAACGCACAACGGCCAATAACTTCGAAAAACTTCCTTTGTTTTTATCAGACTATCCACAGCTAAAGTTTCCTTGGAAGAACTAGTGGTGTTCATCAAAAAAAGAACAAATAGTAATTGCAAGGCTGCGTTGTCAAGTCCCTTAATTGAACTTTTACCTTCACAGGTCGGGTCTGGTACAGTCGCTTTTGTGCCTTTATTGTAGTGAGAGTGAATCTGTGGAGCACTTCTTTTTGTCATGCAGAAAGTGCAAAAGTCAAAGAAAAAATCTCCTAGAAGATCCCTAAAAAGTTAGACTTAAACTTGACACTTCCAGTGATTCTTACATTGGGCGCCGTTGCATTTGGTTTCAGCCACAGGAGCGTTTGTACCGCTGCTACAACTTTCTTACGAGAATATTGAATGAAATGCTAAAAATAAATGAATTCAATAATTTTATGTATAGATGTTTTTTTCTTTTTTATGTGATCATTATGTTTTTCGTTTCAAGGTTTTTTCTTTGTTTTAAAATTTAACACCTTTAAATTATTACCTATGGTACCTAATTATTCCGACCCTCCCTTTTAAGAAGTGAATTAACTTAAAAAGCAAGACACCGTCCTATTCATGGCCTATCCCCCTAGGTGGGTTGCGCCAACCTGTTGAGGAATTAATTAATGAATCATATTGAGCGCGATCTTGTGCTCTAGGTGATACAGATGGCTATGCGGTTAGTGATCTTGGTAAGTTTTACGTGAAGGTAGGACAGTATACGCTGGCAGCATACGACAGCCCAAACTGTTAGAGCACTTGGCACTTATAAGCACATAAAGATAGAAACCACAGCATCGTTGGAATAAACAGGGTCAAAACACGCATGCGTTGACCGGCGGGATTCTACAACTGAAGGTCTCGCCGCTCTACTTCATCATTAGTTCCCTTCTTACAAACCATAGGAGAACCTTTATGCTACAGCGTGTTAATGAGGTATAGTGCCTTTTAGTTATCAGGTGCCTTTCCTGACAAAGGACCCATGGCAGAAAATCAAACATCAGAGTAACCATGTGAATTATGAACACTTTATTATTTAGCGCATATGTTAGCCTTAGTGGAAAAAAAGAATGAAGAGCAATAAAAAACACGGGCAGATGTTTCTGTAGTTTTCTCGCGTCTTCCGCCATTTTCTGTCATACCTTGATAACAACCGTGCAGATATGGAGTATTGGCAGCCTGTTTATTCTTTTTGTTAAACTCGTTGACCGAAAAAAGCAAGAAAAAGAACAATAAATAAGGTAATCAATACCACGAAAACGTTTATTAAAAAGGCTCGAAAAAAATTTGCACAGCAAGATCTTAACAAAACCTAGCACCTTTGAGTGCCCGATCTACAGGATCGTTTGTACAGAACAAAAGAATGTCAAAGGCAGACATGTTCGATACGACACGGACTCGCGACAAAGCCTGCTTAGCCATTGCAAAGCAATGTTGCCCGTGGAACCCAGGTGTAGGAGGGGTTCACAGGATCTTTTGTACAGAACAAAAGAATGTCAGTAACAGAGATGCTTGATACGACACGGCCTCGCGACACAGCCTGCTTAGCAATCGCAAAGCGATGTTGTCCATGGCAGCCACGTGAAGGGGGAAGGAGGTGAGTTTGATGCACAAGCAGCGGTTCCTAGAAACATGTTCGGATTACACGAGAGCACCACCTATCGCAGCGAATTTGCCTGTGACCACGTGGACCTTCCATACCACTATGTCCTCAATAAAAAAATTCTCCCACCTCCCAGAACGGAATCATGAGCAAATGCAAATGCATTACATAGCGTCCTCAACGGCGTTTCGCACATTAGAACATAGCCAGATACCTAGTGTTAGAAAAATATTTTCTTTTTTTTTCCTAGGCAATGCAGCCAACTCTGCTGTTCATCGCACGTGGCGTTTTTCTGTCGCGAAAAACGCGGTATGGCTTTCCAGCTTTAGTGGCTAGCGTGCACGGTAAAATATACTATGAAGCGAACAAAACAGCGTTTTCGTCTCGGCAATGGCGTTTGACAGCGGGGTCTCCAACACACATTTCCGTATATTCTGTGAGTCGCCCAGCCAGCAAATGGTTGAGAGCGAGGGGTGAGCACGAGATAGTGGGGTGAAAGAAGGAGAGAGAGTGAACTACGAGGGAAGAGACGGCGAAGCATTCTACCTACCCTTGTCTACTCTTTCCCGCACCATATGCTCCGGTTGCTAGGGCGAGGACGAGTGCGAGCGCCCACAGCTGCTGACAGCTGCCGACGCTGAAGCGTGACATGGTGGAGGCTTCGATTGCTAGGAACGAGCACACGCGCAGTTGTTTCTTTGGGAGAGGGCAGTGAACGGATCCCGACGGACGCCTGATATATCCCGACTAATTAATGCATTCGCATTTCAAAGCCATTGCACACCATTTCATTGATCCATCAGAAATCATACACACAAAGTGGAAGCATGGGATCGGATACCACCCGCCTCCTAGGAGAGAGTTGATTACAGAGGGGTGCAACTGCCTCCAGCAAATGCAAAGCATCTCATCCGCCTGAATGCACTGCCTCCCAGCAGATGGATTAGAATAATGTCCCTGGATGAATGAAATGTCTGAGGTAGCGACACATTTACCTTCCTCCTCGCTTATATTCCTGGAGCGCCTCCTAGAAGGTTCAAAACTTTCATTAAAAAGCAAATGTTTGGGTTCAGTTGCTATGGTGAATAGATTTCATTGAAACCAAACGGAAGGGAAAGAGTCGTGTAATAATTGGTTTTCTAAATGAACATAAACGGTACAACGCAAGAGCAAGCGGAATGTGCGTTACTCAACTGGCAACGTTGTGCAGTTCTATACTTTACACTACTAGCCATCGCGTCTCGCGTCGTTCATTTCATCCAGTTTTAACTTGTGCAGTTATTTGAATATAAATTGTTCGCGCTGTGACACAGTGAACGCGCTTCTTGCTGGATCAGGTCAGCGACCACGGGGCGTGACGTTGTCACAAGTGATTACAGCCGGCTTGTGCAAACGCAAGAAAATACCACGACCAGACGGGTACGAACACTTGAATAGCTGCGATGACGTTTTTCTTTCATGAGGCAATTTACTATCGTGAGGCCAGGTAATTCTGATGCGGTGTGCAGAACTTGCTGAAAAATGAGAGTTCTATTGGTGAGTTGTCCCGAAGCAGCGTGTTTTGGCTCCTTTATTTCGCTTTCTGGAGAAAATGGCTCATACTGGTCAAGCGTGAAATGAAAAACCGAGAAATAAACCTGCTTCGCAGATACGCTTTGACGTATGTCGACGGCGTTTCATAAAAGCGCTCGCTTGAAATGTTTGATAGCTACACTTCAACGTGTGCATATTTTCGGATAGCATGATGTACGGCGAAGAGAGCGAAACCGTTTACTGTTTTTACTGCAACTCAGCAAAGTTGAAAACCACGAATGCTGCATAGAACGAGCACCGCAAAACAATCTTGGCCGACTTGGCGTCTACTGCAACGCTCCTCCTCTTCAGTTTATGTCGTGGCAACGATTTCGTCTTTCTTCACGGTTAGACTCCGGCTGAAGCCATATCGGCATGTGTACACGTTTAGAACAATGGAGGTTTATACAATATTACCTAGAGATTACTGCGATTGTGTATCTTCATGAGAATTACGAGAAGAGGCTTCGGAGTGGATAGGGTTAGCTAATGAACTGTCTACACTCTTTTTTTTTCTACAGTTTCAGTTTCGTTCTTCGCGCAGCATAGGTAGTGAGGTACGGTGAAAAAGACCGAAGCAGCGCTTTTGTTGTTCGGAGAGGCTTATGAGCACTAGATCTTCTAATTCGTTACGACGTTGGAGCTTTATGAGTCATGTTTGAGAGTTTCAATGAAACGTCGTCCACTCACCACTGCGCATAGATGTATCGTCTCATGCCAGTGCAGGTAATGGGCTCTAGTTCATGTTTTGCACCAGCGCGTCTTGCCTAAACTTGTTTTGAATCGACTGCAAAACGATGACAATGTTGAATAGATGCACCGTCTCACTCCGCTAACTCTTCACCACAGAACCAGAGGTGCGTTGGGCAAAGAGACCACAGGGGTCACAGGGACAGACGCACCTAGCGTAGCAGAAGACGAAACAATCAGTGTTTTTTACCTATGACTGTACTGTTATTTTCATGAATAATTATTGCACACACTCGAAATAAACACATAGAAGTGTTGTTTCAAGTGTTGCAAAGAATAATTCGGGACGTCACTGCAGAGCAATGCTTATCATGACGATTGAATTTGCCCAGGATTCACTTCTGCTGCCTGGTCACAAAATCTTCTTGCAATGCAGTTGCGAACAAATAAATGAAGTAATTTTCAATAAAGTACAACTTTATATCACTTTGTTTTATTCTCAAAAAATAGAAATCGTGAATTTCAAGATTGTAATACATCCGAAGTAGATCCGAAGCCTGTACTTTCCTTAATTCCAATGGGGGTAGAAGCACCACTGAAGGAGCCTGCGTTGACACTAGCGCCAGCATTCTTCTATGTGTTACTGTAGGACACTCTGTGTGTTGAATCCTGTGCAAAATAATAAATAACACCGCCAGGTATTCGCAAGATCACGTGCAAAGAATGTGCCAAATACAGACGCGGATGGCAAACAAAAGTAGGGGTAAGCGAGAGAGTGAAAGGACGGCATCGAGAACAATGAGTAGCGGTACCATTGAAACTCATTTCATCTAGGGACCTTACATTACAGAGAGACGCCACTCACTCTAGCATCATCATCTGCAGAGACGACTTCAAGAACTACCTGGGCACAGGTCCCAAGAAGGCCGACGGTAATGCCCCAAGGGACACGTCTCTATAGGTTGAGAATCCCTGGTGACTCGACCAGCCACCTAGTCTCCCATTGAATTACAGGGGCTCGTTTCCCTAATCAAAGGGCATATGCACCAGCCACCGTGCACTGTTGAATGGAACGAGGTGAACGCGTTTTTGGAGGGGGCTCCGCAGTGCGGTAATACAGGCTGTGACTTTATCCAAACAGAAACGCTTCTGTCATGGAAATGGCAAAGAATTCCAAAAGGAGGTTATTGCTCAAGTCCTGAGACATGTAGCACACACCAGCAAGTGTGAACCGGTCCTTGGGAACAATACATTTAATCTTCGTGCATACGCTCCAAAACGTGAGGGACAAATATGGAGGCTAGGACAAGGCGAGTCAATGCTTTCCTGACCATTATTTACCCCTGAGAAAGAAATCAAGTGGGTCTCGAAACTTCGGGTTTTCTCCAAGATTGGGGCTGGTGGTGATTCAATTTTCTTAATCTTTCACCCAGCCGGTTAGACTTCTTTATAAATGTTTATGTTTATGCCAGCAATTATTACCACAAGTAATCGGCAATCACCACCAGCTTTAAGAAGAAAACTGGCACATTGGCTAAAAAAGTCAAATCTGTAGCTTTATTGAAACTTCAGGCGCGTGTGCGTCGTTTCTGAGCACCTCCATTGGCGATTCGCTGCTTTCGCTGCGACGGTGGTTTTAATAATAGCAGTCGATAGCATTCGCGTAACAATGCCAACAGCAACATGGATATTACGAACACCAGAAGGGGTAGGCTGATATGATGCTCTGGTGTTTGTGTTAGGGCTCAAGAAGATGGTAGCCCTCAACACTGCCACACAAATAAACCTCAACGGATGGCGCCTAACTACAATTGATGTTGACCAGATATGAAGGCTGTATCATGGGGGATGGGTACATATTGAATGTTTAGAAAATTTTATAGCAAGCACTACAACTGAAAGTGACGTTTCACGAACATTAGAGTCTATTTGCAAAGTATTTCCGAGACCTCGCGTGGCACTGTGGTAGAATACTTGATCACAACGCAGAATTCTGGGGTTCGATGACTGATGGGACATTAACATTCATTCTTTGAATTAGTCAGGTTAACACTGCCATTGTTAGCTTTGTTCATAATGCTCAAACGTTAAAATTATTTGTTTGTTCATGCCGTTACGTGGCATATGTAGAATATCTTTAACCTTTGGCACTTACCAGCATAACAGCGGCGCATAACCACCTCGAGTATGTACCACTGTTATTTAAATGTTTGACGACGTACGTGATGAAACAGTGACATTACTCATGTAATGATCAGCCTGTCGTATTCGTCGAATAGTCTTACCCTCTCCTACCAATTATGATGTACCCCAATTTAAGGAGGTGATAATGAGAACACGCAGACTTAGGTCACCTGATAGATAGATAGATAGATAGATAGATAGATAGATAGATGAAAACGCGAAAGTACTTGATATTCGCCAAGAGATACTTCCATTGGAGGATCACTTGCTGAACATTTAGCCGCTGCATCCTCCAGTACGAAAATTGGTGGCAGCACTAAGTCTTTAGCGTAAGTTTAGTCCTGACTAAAAAAACGTCTGGAACCGTTGATCCTTTATTTTGTGAACCATACAGAAAAGCGGCACATGAGTCAGCGCTTAATTTTGTGGGCAAGGCGAATGCCGATAGCTGTTGTTCACCAAGGCTTTTTTTGGGGGGAGGGGGCACATCATTGCTGGCTTGGCACTTACTGCGCATTCATATATGTGACCACATATGACTGGGCTGCCACTCTTAATAAGGCGCAATGTAGCCTTCAATCGCTACCTCAAAATGAATCTGTTTGAGGGTGCTGCTTCGAAATGCACGCTTCAGTCCAGTCCCATGCCTTTTTTCAGGTGGTGCAACAATTTTATAATAGCAAATAGTTAATGAGTGTTGAACATGCTTGGTTAGGTCTCATTGATGTCTTCATATATGCGGGATATTTGCCTACTTGTATATATATTTAGGACTAGAATTGTAAATCAAATAATAGTTACTTCTCATACGGATATGCCAATTAGCCCTCAGCCCTCAAATCCCAGCAGCTGCTAAACAAGTGACAACGGTGGCGATAAGATCTGCGACGCAGCCGAGGGTGCTAAGAATTTTTGGGTATGGACAGGCCGCCATTGGAACCCGAACTTGGCGACGTTTAAAGCTGGAACATTATCTTGGAATGTAAGTCTAGCTGTGATATTCTAAAAGGTAGAGGGTGTTAAATTATTTATGTATTATTCAATTGTTTAGTCATACTATTGACCCTCACGTGAGAGTTATTACAGGAACGGTGAAGTATTCATTTGCACAGGATTACAGTAATATTAAAGAGCATTTGTACAATGAATTCCGTAACATATAGCACACTTGCATGAGACACACAGTAACACGCTTTTCACTCATAACATTTGTAGCATAATATTTATGGCATGTGGAACATTTGTAAAGAAACACATACATGAACACTAATAATCTATATATTTTATACAAATGCCTGTTAAGACCTACCTGAAACTTATTAAGTTTTTTTGCACCACATTATTCGATAATTCATTCCACATTTTAATAGCATCTAAAAAAGGAGAATCGGAATAAATCTGTTGGAACGTCTATTGGTTTTATTAATGTACTGCGTGTTGTTGTTCGAAACCTTTTTAAGAGCCCGTCAAATAATTATCCTAGTTTATTTTCACCCCAGTATGTAAAATCTGGAAAATGCATATAATAGGGCATAGTCTATAGAGTGCTACAGAGTGGGAACGTGCTTTGATATCGTGGCTTGGCTGTCAGAAAAGAACTGGGGGCGGAGTTTATTATTCACAAAACTATAACAAGTAACATGGAGGAATACTATTACATTATTAAAAGAATGGCAGGAATCGCTGTTGAACTTGAAGAGAGATACAAGATTAAGGTGATACAGGCCTACGCACGTATACACAACCATGATGAAGTATCAGTTGAAAGCTTCTACAATGGCGTGGAGTCGGCAGTGAGTAAGCTAAAACACTGTATAATAAACTGTTCGGCGGCTTCAATGCCAAAGTAAGAAAGGAGTAGGCTGGAGACCTAACAGTAAAGAACTTTGGCATCAGTGCTAGAAGAGTTAAACAGGAGTTGTTGGTAGAGTTCACAGGACGCAATTTATTACGGTTCTTAAAAATCTTCTACCGAAAACGAGTGAGCCATGAGTGGACACTGAGAAGTCCTACCGCCGAACGTACGAACGAACTATACTTTATACTTAGTGCAAACCATGGCATCGTGCAGAATGTCGAAGTACTTAGCGAAGTATGATACAGTGACCATAATATCGTAATGTTTTGAATCCGCCTAGACTGGAAGAAAGAACGGCGGGAACTGATACGCAAGAACCCAATCAGTGAGCTAGCACTGTGAGGGAAAGAACAGGAATACAGAGTCTCGCGTCAGAACAGGTACTTGGCTCTTGTCGAGGAAAGCAACTTTAGCGTTTACACAATGAATGATATTCTGACGAGTATTATTACGGAGTGTGCAGTTGAAGTTTGGGATCCAGTAGTCAGACAGGACACCAGCAAGCTCTCCCAGGAGACGATACTTCTTAAGTAACGGCAAAGAATAAAAGCGTCAAACACAACACACAAAATAAAACTTGCCGAGCTTTCGAAGTTACTGAATCACTACAAAATATATGATATAAGAAATCAGATGGTCGAAAGAATTTAACATGCTCTAAAGAAAGAAGGAAGCGTCAAAGCGGTAAAGACAAAACTTGGGACAGGCGGAAATCGGATGTATGCGCTAAGAGACAAGGAAGGCAAAGTAATTTCAATAAGTATGGGATATCTAAACTAGCGTATGCGTTTTACAGTGACTTTCGCACAAGCCGAAGCAACCCCGACCCTAATTTACCCCAGATAGCAGCCCAGCAGTGATTCGACAAGTCAGAATACCCTTCGAGGGAATGCAAAGAGGCAAAGCTGCTGGTGAGGAAAACATAATGCCAGATTTGCTGAAAGACGGAGGTCAAATTGTGTTATACTGGCCACCCTGTTTACGATGTCTCCTCATAGAGAGGATACAAAAATCTTGGAAATTTGGTAACATCATCTTAATCGATAAGAAAGAGCGCGACAAGGACTTGAACAATTACAGGCCAATTTGCTTGGTCTTTTTTGTATACAAGGTATTTACAATATTAATTTCTAACAGAATCAAGGCAACATTAGAAATTATTCAACCAATAGATCAAGCAAAATTTCGTACAGGCTACCCAACAATATTCCAGATTCGTGCCACCAATCAGGTAATAGAGCAATGTTAGAAATACACACAATCATCACGCATGCCTTCATGGATTACGAAAAGGCGTTTCATGCAGTACACATATCAGCAGCCGTACAGACACTGCAGAATCGAGGCATTGATGAAGCACATGTGAAGATTCTAGAATAAATCTACAGCGAAGCAACTGCCATCATAGAGCACCATAAAAAAGCAACAGAATGCCGATAAGGAAGGATGTAAGACAATGGGATACGATCTACCCAGTGCTGTGTACAGTAGTTTACAGGAGGTTCTCAGAGGCCTGAAATAGGAAGAGTTAGGGAAAGTAGTTCATTGAGAGTACCTTAGAGAAATGCGCTTCGGTGATCACGTATTGCTTAGTAATTGAAGGGACAAATTGCAATTCAAAATTACTGAATTACACTGCAAAAGCAGAACAGCAGGTCTTATTATATTCTGCAGAAAGCGAAAATATTCTTATTATTATTCGACAATCCAGGAAGACAAAAGCGCTTCAAAATATGTAGCAGTGCAGTTAAAGTTGCAAAAGAGTACGTCTACTTAGGACAGGTAGTAACCACGTTGTCAAACCATGAGACTCAGGTAACTAGAAGATTATGAACGTTGTGAAGCACAATCAGCAAGCATACTCAAATCATGAATCGTAGAGTGCGAGTATCCCTCAAGAGAAATGTACATAACAGCTATAGCTTACCGTAACTTAGGTACGGAGCAGAAACCTGGAGCATTACAATGAAGGTTCAACTAAAGTTGAGGACCACACAGCGAGCACTGAAAATGAAAATGATAGGTGTAACCTGAAGAGACAAAGAGTAGAGTGAGTCAGGGAACAAACGGGGCTTAAGGTCGTCACATTAGAAATCCAGAAGAAGAAACGGTCATAGGCGAGGCACGTAGCGTGAAGTTAAGATAACCGCTGGTTATTAAGGGTCAGAGACTAGACTCCAAAAAAAGGCAAGCGGGTGAGGAAGAGACAGAAAGTTCCGCGTACAATTGAGCTCACAAAGTTCATTGGTATAAAATAGGAGCAGCAAGCACACGACCGAGTTTGCTGGCGGAACACAGGAGACGCCTTTGTCCTGCAGTGGGCAAAGTCAGTCTGATGATGATGATGATGTAAACCAAAATGAAAAAAAATGTAGCGGTTACTTCATCATATTGGAAATGATATGCACTAGGTGTGATTTGCGTGGTGACGTTGCTCATTTTTTATCGTGGTGCACCAGGTATCATTTCAAACAACACTTGTACGCACACGCACACACACACACACACACGCACACACGCACGCACACACACGCACACACACACGCACACACGCACGCACACACACGGTTCGGGAATATGGGAGAACAAAATTAATAGGTGCCGAGCGTGACAACAGCACTTACTCGCCAGCAAGAAGTATTTCTCAACAATGTAGCATATGGAAAAGCTGGTCTAAGAAGGTTGCTGTCTCTGTGTTTTCAATCATTAAAATGGCGCAGTCTACGACCTACAAGCCGTAAGTGCGTCCCCGAGGACCTTGCATACGTGGGCTTGCGCTCTAAAGAACGCTGCTCACAGCACCATGATCATGAAACTGACGACCCTCCTGCAGCCGGGAGCAGCGATGCCACAATTCGAGGACGGCGTGCAGGCCTTCTAGATGGCTCTTGGACAGGCTTACCACGGGTCCACCGAGACAGTGTCTGGCCTTCCATTGCCTGGGAATGCCGTTCACGCTTCCCACAGCGACAGGTCTAGCTCAGTACTCCAACGTCACCTGTGCCGCTTAGGCATACTGTCCAAGCTCCTGTGGCCGAGGGTACCACCGTAGTCAGTATGTTAATCGAGGACTACTCTTAGGACGTCCCGACTGGCTCCACTTGTGCGTCACCCGAAAGCGCCACCAAATTTTGCTTTCGTGCACCATCGTACGATTCTACCTCAAGGTCAGCGAATTTGACAACATCGGCCACTGTGCAGTTCCCGGCAGCCATGTCAGGACTGCAAGTGTTCGATGAGGCGTTGCCCACAGCCGCTTCCCAAGACCAGAGAGAAAGCTGATCCGAGAGCTGCAGAAAGTTCTAGTAGTAGTAGTAGTAGTAGTAGTAGTAGTAGTAGTAGTATTTTTTATTTACAGTAAGCCAGATACAGAGCTCACTGCAGGGGCAAAGGGCTAAAGGCGAACAGCCTGACAAAGGCCCTTGTCCCTCCGCAGTCCGTGACAGTGCAAAGCTTAAACAATATATATATATTCAATACATTCAAGCAACCTGAAATTGTAAACACAAAATTCAAACATAAATAACATAAGAAGTTTACATGACACATTTTAAGAATTTGAGGTCGCTCTCGTTATAATTTACAACTAAACAATATCAATGAAACAACTCAAAAACAGACATAAGAAGCATGCGGATACAATGAATTCCGCGGTATACACTCGTATAATTGACATATCAGTTTATAAACAATTTAAGCACTTGCAGAGGCATGAGACTCCATTACATAGTTTTGATAGTGTAGACCGGTGGTTATGAATAAGTTCTTTATTTGTTTCTTGAAAGTCGCACTACTAGCCCTAAAATTCAATTGATCTGCAAGGGTATTTAAAACCTGAGGTACCTGGTAAGCAATACTTTGTTTTCCATACTGGGTTCTTGTTCTGGGAGCTCGCTTCCTTTGTTCTCGCATACTGTAGTGTGGTCTTTCGGTGAAACTTTCTTCATATAGCTTAGTCTTTTGTATTAACTGAAGTAATTTAAAATGATATAATTGATCAATTCTGAGTATTGAATGTTTAACGAATAGTGGAGCAGTGCGCAAGTCTTGTAGATTCCCCCTGTAATTTTCAAAGCAGCGCAATATTTTCTTTTGTATAGTTATTAACTTATGGTAATTCCCTTGTGATGTCGTTCCCCAGACTAACATCCCATACCTTACTTTAGAATGGAAGAGTGCATAGTACATACCTATTTTTAACCTCAATGGGATTAAGTGCATTGTTCTAAAAAAACAACCAACTATTCGCGCTAATGCGGTGATCAGATGATTTACATGTGTATTCCAGTTTAATTCCTCTTGAAACCATACACCAAGAAACTTTTGTTCCCTAACATGTGCGATGCAATTTCCTTCGAATTTTACAGCTATGTTACTAATAGGTTTGTTTATAGGTCGGAATATCATATAGGTTGTTTTTTTTGCATTCAAGCGCAGTCCATTTTGCCTTAACCAATTTGAAAGATTGCTTAGATAATTATTTACACTGCCCTCAAGTGATATTAGATTGTCTGATGAAAAGAAAACATTCGTATCGTCAGCGTACATTATAAGTTCAGGAGAATGAGGTATATCGACAATATCATTTATATAGACAAGGAACAATAATGGCCCCAGTATAGACCCTTGGGGGACTCCTTGGTTCAACTTTATCTTTGCAGAAATAGTGTTATTCAGTTTTACATATTGATAACGATCTTCTAGGTAACTTTTAAACAGTTGTAGTGCAACTCCACGCACCCCATAGCTTGATAATTTATGAATCAATGATTTGAATTGTATGGAGTCAAATGCCTTTTGAAGATCGAGGAAGAGCCCAAGAGTATATTTTTTGTTTTCCATATTTTCGATTATCTTATCTTTAATATACAGTAGAGCTTGTTCTGTTGATTTATTTTTTTGAAAACCATACTGACTTTTTGTTATTATTTGGTGCTTATCAAAAAAGGATGCAAGTCTATCATAAATAACCCCTTCAAATATTTTCGATATTGTTGGAAGCACGGATATGGGTCGATAGTTCGCTAAAGTATTGATATCACCACCTTTATGTACTGCAGTGACTTTTGCTACTTTTAGCTGCTCTGGAAATACACCGGTAGTGAGCGTGAGGTTGATAATATAGGCCAAGACATTAGATATCAATGGTGACACCATTTTTAACTCAACAGAACCTATCTTATCAATCCCTGATGCAACATTATTTTTAAGTTTTCTAATTAATCTTTCTACTTCAACCGGATCTGTGGGTGCGAGAAAAAATAGAATACGGCAAAGGAGATTTATCAGGAGTTGGAGCATTATCTCGCTTTTCATCCGTTAAAATAAAGGAACCCGCATTTATGAAATGTTCATTCATGACATTGGCCAACCTTTCACCACTGAAAATCTGACCATTAATTGTTAGGTTCTGTGTCCTATTACAACCCTTTTTTCTGTTCGTAAGCCCATTTATGACCTCCCATAGCTTTCTCTGGTCATTGTAAATGCTTTCAAACAATTTTTCATAGTAGTTCTGTTTAGCCTTCCGTATTTCTGAATTTAAAACGTTTCTGTATTTCTTGTACTCAGCTAAGACGTCTGTGTTCCGCGAACGGATGAAATCATGATACAATTTATTCTTTATTTTTATGCGCCGGTAAAGATCACGATTTATCCAGGGCTTTCTGCATTTCTTATTTCTGCCACGTGAGCGCTCCTGAAGTGAGCGCTCCCGAGTTTTGTTGTTTTTAATTCGGTGGAAAGATGTCTCTGTTTTCTGACCAATTTGAGAAGTAACTCGTGCAAGAAAGAAGATGGGCATATGATCACTTATGTCATACGCAAATACCCCGGATTTTATATTCTGTGAACTTAAATTTGAGGCGCATATATCAAGGAGTGTAGCACTTGTAGATGTAATCCTAGTAGGTGAACGTATAAAATTTGTACTTCCATATGTAAGTAAGAGCGTTTCAAAATCTTTCGCATAAGGATCATTGGAACAGAGGTCAATGTTTATGTCACCCATAACTATGCAAGGAGTATTCCCACGAACAGTGGATAACACAACATTAAGAAACTCAATAAATTTCTTTTTGTGGCCATGTGGTGGCCTATATACACCAATTACTATGAATGGGCCAACACACATTGTAATGCATTCAACATCATCGTTCATAACAGTATACTTATCAAGCAGTTCACTCGAAAGTGTATGCTTAAAATAAATAGCAAGACCTCCACCTTTTTGCTGGTTACGACAGAGAAGTTCATGACTATAGCCTGGAAAGAACGGCGCATCTTCTTTATAAGTAATCCATGTTTCGGAGAAAACTAGCACATCAAATTCGATAGCTATAGACCATATAAAATTAGCAATGTCGTCGACCTTTCTTTTTATGCTTCTACAATTTATATGCAATGCTTTAAACAAGCCTTTTCCAGATTGAAATGCCCTATTAAAGTCTTCAACACTGTAATACTTTTGGTTATTTACAAGTTCAGTCATAGTGAAATGTTTTTCAATTTGTTATGACATATGTCACATCTAATTTCTAATTTTAGCCAGGCTTGTCTCATCCGCAATGTATATTGCTCGCGATCCTTCATCTTTGCGTGCAAGGATTTTGCCACCGGATGTCCAGACAAATTTCCATGCAGCTTCTTTCTTTTTTTGTATTGCGGCTGCAAGCAATGCCTTGCCCTTCTGCGTCAAAGGCTCATTTACAAAAATGGGCGTTTTTTTGTCGTCCCCAAGCATAGAACTATCGAGCCTCTTCTTTCTACATTTCGCCAATATGTCGTCACGTTTTGTTCTTTTTACAAAACGAACGATTATTTTCTTCACACCAGGCTTAGGAGTGGGAATCCAGTGGCATGCGTCTATATCAGACAGATCAACTGCCGTGCCGACAGCTTCGCTTATCTTTCTTACAACATCCACTGGATCATTCCCGACTGGTGCACCCTTTATCTCAAGATTGTTTAGGCGCTGATATTGTTCGAGCTCATCGCATTTTTGTGACAATCTCTTATTTTCCGCTTTCAATTCCCTGTTTTGTCTTATGAGCTCTTGCATTTCAGCTCTCATATTCCTAATATCAGTGGCTACATCTTTCACCTCACTGCAGGTGTCAGAGCAAAAGGCTATGCAGTCTTTAATTTCCCGAATCTCACTTCTGAAATCGCGTTTGAAATTTTCAAATGCCTTCGACAGCTCTTTTAAATCCTTCACATCTGCTGCGTTCTTTTCCGCGTCTTTCCCCGCACTTTTTGCGGAATCCTTTCCCATAACAAAGCAAGAACACTTCACTCAAAGCAAATACACTTCACGCTGTGTTCGGCAGCAGTGCACAGGCACAGGAGCAAACTTAGACGTGAGTAACACCGTTTCTCACCTGCGAAAGCAGAAGATTTGTTACGTTGCGTCCGGTTCGTGCACTGCCGCCGAACTGCGTGGTCCACTCGGCGATGCCTCTTTTTAAGCGCTTTCCAGGTCCAGGTCACGTGAAACGTCCTGGTCACGTGAAACTCCAAAAGCAGGCGCAGAACCACGATGACCAAAGTGGTGGCGCCTGCGTTCACTCTCGCGGCCCTCTCACACCAAGTCGGGTGCGGGCGTCGTTACTTTTCGGAGTTTTAACGCGTCAGCGTTAAAGAGCTCGAGTCGCAGAAAACCCGCCACTGGCGTCGGCCCCCTTGGTTGTGAGTGAAAAATCGTCTGTGTATGTGTGACCAAAAAATCAAGTTACCGAGATAGCCGCGGGAGGCCGCTACTTGTCCACGCGAGCACGTAAAAAGCCACGCATTCGAAGAAAAAAAACAGTGCTCAAGGTCACGAGGCGTGGTAGTTTCTTTGGCCTGCCACCCCTCCCTGCTTAGTTTCCACCACTTTTGCTTGCCGTCTCGCCACCATCGGCTGCTTTCGAACTTCGGGAGTTTTGCGGCTTTCAGTACGGCGCCAAGGAATGGGTGGCGACCGTCAACACTGTCAGATATCATGAATCTTGGATGGACCGAAAGAAGTAGTCCATGGTCATATACCGTATTCGGAATGCTGCTGCAGCAAGGCATAGTTGCGAACGCGAGCGGCAGCTGGCTTGGGCAGACCGGAGCACCAAGCTTATACCTGCTTTTGGCGGAGTGACTCCCACTTCTCCACCAACAACTATTTCTACAAGACCGCTACCGAACATGGAATCCAGGAGTAGAACCACCTCGAGGCTGTAGCAGTGCTTTGCGGCTTACCGGAACCCAGTTTCGCAGCCTGCCTTGGTACCAACTCTCCTCAACTGCCAGACTCACCAGTTTCAGTTTTGGCATCTGCATCGGCATTTCACACGTCAGCATCTTGGACGCAGAGACCACCTCCTATTCACAGCGGTAACACTCTCCAGGTTGGCGAACGATAGAGCTTACGGAGTCACCCGCCGGCTCTGTGACAACGTCCATTTTATCGCAATAAATGGCGAAAAAAGGAAAGCCAACCACAACAGATGGGACCCTCAGTCGAAAGGCACATCCCCTGAAATTGTGGCAGTCATAAGCCATGGGCGCCCAAGTTCCCCACGTACTCAGCGCTGTTGCCAGGAATATAGCTTAGGTACCTATCTTTGCTAGCCACTCTACCATCAAAGACCCACCGGTGCTAGTCATGGCTCCAACCGATAACGCGGCATCAAACCAAGCTGGCTCTCCTTTGCGCAGAATTATGAAAAACAGCAGCTCGAGCCCAAGCATGACAATGAGAATCATGAAAGAGCATGAGATACCGCTTGAGGCACGGCCTGAGCATTTTCAGAAGCCTACCAACACACCCGATGCTCTTCAATGGACCGCAAGCAGCGCAGATGTCACCGCTTAGTGCAGCAAATTGCGGTGCGACATGGACAATTTCCTGCGCTACCGACTGAAATTCGACCTGAGAAGCAGCTCGACAAGGTGAAACTGATGCGGCAACCTTGGACAAGCCTGTATCTCCTCCTGGCGGCATGGTTTTCAAGTCGCCCCGGGAACTTCCAGCGTGCACTATTTACGCCAACCGTCCTGACCCAGTCAGTTTCAACCTCTTGAAATTATGGCAGTTGAGCTGGACAAGCTGCAGCGTCTACAACATCAACAGCAGTGGCACAGCCAGTGAGGTCCACCACAGAAAACTTTAGCAGCTTGCAATGCAACGACGCAGTGTGGCGGGGTGAATGACGAAGAGTGGCGTCGGCACTCGGGCGTGTGGGGAGCTCTAGGGAGGACAAGGAGAACGAAGTTATAATAAAGAACAGATGGCCCAAGAGTGCGTACTGTCTCTTTCTTGCTAGGTTGTTATAATATATATATATATATATATACATATATTGTGAAGTAGATACTTCGTAAGAAGTCACAACGGGGTTTATTTCATTTCGACGTTTCAGCCAGAGTCTGGTTTCATCAGGATTGAGGGTACAGATTGGTGCTCAGCTTTATAAAATCTTAAATCATAGAGGAAGAGAGAAAAAAAAAACAAAAAAGAAAGAAAAAGAGAGATATAGGGTGGACTCCCCCGGACGCCCCTTTTTCACACCTTCTCCCCCTTCTCTGTCCCTTCACTCCCTTTCACCTTTAGGATGTGTGTGGTCTCTGTATCCTTCTTTTTACTAACGTATTGTTACCGACCAGATGGCGCCGCATAGCTCTGGCGGTTTTGTGTGAGGGAAAAGAGATTTTGAAAGAAGTTTATCCTTTAACTACTCAGCAACTCATCGACATCTCGTCGTTGAAAGAGGGGAGCCGCGTATTGCCGCAGATGCTGGCAAGCGGGCGCAATGTCAATTATTGCCCGCTTCTGGGTTACGCGTGCAGTAGGGGCTTCCCGATTGTGCGCAGGGTTGTTGTTCGGCATGTCATGCTTGGCATAATTGATTGGATAGTAAGGTAAAAACAGACACAGACGACAGCTGTACTTGGGAAGAGTAGTTACCCTTGGAAATATTTTTAGTTGTCCAGTGCCTTTGCAGCTCTTGGGTCATGAACTCAGTTATTATTTCATTATTGCCGTTATTGCTGCAAGTGTACCTGGATTCCCTTTTATTCATATATATTCATTCTTTGATTCATAAATACATATATATATATATATTTATATATATTGTACCGAAGCATAGTGGCGCCAGCTCTGTGCCAGCGGGAAAGAAGACGTTGATGTCCGTGTGTGGCTCGTGCTTGCCGGGTTCCAGCCTGTACCAGCTTATTGCGGCTCACGTTTCTCGAATAATAACCTGTGTTTTTACGCAACCTTGCTCGTTGCATTTGGTGGAAACGTGCTGGGTGACGTCCTGGAGCTCCGCAGCCGTAAGCTACCATCTCAGTCCACGATGACCGAGCGCATCGATCCCCCACAAGGCTCTTCCACGCTGCCACCTGTCATGTGTTCTAGTGTACTTCGTCTGCGTGACCCACCAGTGTACAACGGCACTGAAGATCAAAATGTCGAGGACTGGCTGGCAGAGTACGAGAATGCCAGCGCGATTAACAAGTGGTATGACCCTGTGAAGCTGACTCACATCATCTTCCACTTGACGGATTTGGCCAACCTATGGTTCACCAACCACCAAGCCGACATCCCCAGCTGGTCGGTTTTCAAGGAGGCCGTCACCTCGTTTTTCGGTCGTCCAGCCATGCGTAAACTTTGTGCTGAACTGGGACTGCGGGAACAATGTCAGCGAAATAGTCAGAGCTTCACGAGCTACATTAAGGATGTGATCAGCTTCTGTAGGCGAGTTGATGCCAGGATGACGGAGGCTGACAGAATAAAGAATATAATGAAAGGCAATAAAGATGACGCTTTTCATATGCTTGTGGCCAAAGACCCACAGACCATCACGGCCCTGATTCAGCTATGTCAATGTTTCGATGAGCTGCGCAAGCAACGAATTTCTACACGTCGCGCTAATACGCAAACAGCTGACATTTCGGCCTTGGAGTGCAAAAGCAGAGGCCCCGACTTAAGCGTGTTAATGCCTCAAATTCAACAGGACATCCTTGAGGAAGTAGCTCGACAGCTTTCCCTTGTCGCCACCATCAACGAGACCCCCCCCCCCCCCAACACTCGACCACTCACTTCGCCGTGCTATTCAGACGCAAGTTGCCGAGGCTCTCCCTTCGCCCGCATCCCCAATATCAGTGGCTGCACCGCTGACTTAGGCAGAAGCCGTCCGCCGACCTGCTGCCTAACCGCCGATCCCTTCACACAGTTCACCCACCAACTACTACAGGTCACCAGTTTCGGTTTATCCGGTAAATCGGCCCTTTCCACCACCTCGAGCACCTCTAAACTCTTGGCGTACTCCGGATAACCGGCCCGTCTGCTACAACTGTGGTATTCAAGGACATGTTGCGCGCTACTGTCGTCGCCGTGGAGTCTATTATAATGATGTTCAGCATTCCGGCAACATACCTCGGCAATCAGAATCGCATGTGACACCTGATTCGCAAGACCCCCGCTCAAGTCGACCAGACTTCAGCCGACGTCGATCTCCTTCACCCCGTCATCGGTCTCCTTCCCCCATGCTTCGCCGTTCCAACCATGCCCAGGAGGAAAACTAACAGTCGCAGTTCCTGAGGCAAGATCTGCGCCACCGACGAAATTTTCAAGGCCTCATCTTTCGCCCCTAACAAGATTGCCGTGTTTGTGGACGGTTTTGCCACAACTGCTCTTGTCGACACAAGTGCCGCTATTTGTATAATCAGTGAAGTGTTATGCCGCAAACTGAACAAAGTGAGGACTCCACTGGTTGAAATTTCTTTACGCTCAGCGAGTTGGCAACACGTCCAACCTTCTGCCACATGCACTGCTCGTGTTGTGATTCAAGGAGTGCTTTACATTGTTGAATTTGTCGTCCTTCCACATGCGTCTCATAAAATCATCCTGGGATGGAACTTTCTTTCCGCTAATCATGCGGTTGTTGACCGCGCTCGTGCTCAACTCGTTTTGTTTCCATTCAGCACGACATTCATAGATCTCCCTCGCTCACTCAAAAAGGTGATCGTCGCCGCTGACGTCGTCATTTCTGCTTTTTTGGTCGCCGCGGTATCTCTTTTGTGCAACTCCGTTTCCGATTCAACTGCCCTATTTATGCCGTCACAAGAATGCGCTCGTCGCCGGAACCTTGTCGTCCCGTTTGCCGTCACAACACTTGCGGATGACTCCAGTGCCGTGTACGTGTGCAATCCGTTTCCTTGACGCGCTACCTTATTGCATGGCGAATGCATTGGGAGTCTTGACACTTATGATGACATCTTTCCTTTCGATGCCCGTTCTGATACGACACTGATGTCCGTGAATGCTGTCACAGCTGCCGCCGCGCCCTCACTACCTGACGAAGACGTTCTGTTGCGCAGCGTAGACACCGGCCTTACGCAAGACCAGCGCAATCAGCTCATTCAACTACTTGACCGTTTCCGTGCCTCCTTCGACCACGGACAACCTCCCTTGGGACGCACGTCAGTTGTCGCTCACCATATCGACACCGGTCCTCATGCTCCACTTTGTCAGTGCCCCTACCGCGTCTCGCTGGCTGAGCGTGACGTCATCACTCAACACGTCGACGAGATGCTGCAACGTGGTGTTATTCAGCACTCAAACATTCTTGGGCTTCGCCAATTGTCCTTGTTCGAAAAAAGTATGGCTCCATAAGGTTTTGCGTGGATTATCGCCGACTAAACAACATCACACGCAAGGATGTTTATCCCTTGCCACGCATTGATGACGCCTTGGATTGCCTTAAAGGTGCGGAGTTTTTCTCTTCACTGGATGTGCGCTCTGGATATTGGCAAGTGCCAATGGCTGAACCAGACCGCCCAAAAACGGCGTTTGTGACCCCTGACGGCTTATATGAATTTAATATGATGCCCTTCGGTCTTTGCATTGCGCCTGCGACTTTTGAAAGAATGATGGACAGTGTCCTCAGGGGACTTAAATGGCACATCTGTCTTTGCGATTTAGACGACATAGTTGTATTCTCGGCAAATTTCGAAACTCATCTTTTCCTTCTGGAACAAGTTTTTCAGTGCCTTACGGCAGCCGGGTTGCAACTAAACTTCAAAAAATGTTGTTTTGGCGCCCACGAACTCACAATTCTCGGCCACGTCGTTTCAAAAGAATGAATATCACCAGACCCTGCCAAACTGCGTGCCGTTGCCGAGTACCCCAAGCCTACTACCCTAAAGGAGCTTCGTAGTTTCGTAGGCTTGTGTTACTATTTTCGGCGTTTCATGCGCAATTTTCTATAATTGCCCCTCTGACTCAGCTTCTCTTCCGTAGCACGGACCTCTCTGGCTGGAATTCCCACTGCGATGAGGTATTCACGGCGCTACGCCGGCTACTCACGTCTCCGCCAGTTCTCCGCCACTTCGATCCCAGTGCACCCACTGAAATTCACTCGGATGCTAGCGGTGTCGGCCTCGGTGCCATTGTCGCTCAACGCAAGGATGAGTGCGACGAGTACGTTGTCGCCTATGCCAGCCGTACACTAACGAAGGCAGATTCCAACTATTCCGTCACGGAAAAGGAGTGCTTGGCTATCATTTGGGCCATAGGAAAATTTCGCACCTACTTTATGGACGCCAGTTTGATGTTGTCACAGATCACCATGCCTTATGCTGGATAGCATCCATGAAAGATCCTACTGGCCGCCTCGCTCGTTGAGCTTTACGCCTTCAGGAATACGATATCCGTGATGTTTATCGCTCAGGACGCAGACATTCAGACGCCGATGCACTATCCCGTTCTCCACTGCCTTCTGACCTTGCCTGCTTATCAACTGCCATTTTCGATTCGTCATCGTTGAGCAACACTGGCATGCCATCCGAACAGCGCAAGGATCCCTGGATCAATTCTTTGCTAGACGTCCTCTTTGACAGTTCGTCAGAAACGACTTCACGCTCCCTCTTTCGTCAAGCAAGACACTTTGCTTTCCGTGAAGGCTTGTTGTATCGCCGCAAATACGTGACGGACGGCCGTATATGGCTCCTTGTCACCCCTCGTCATTTGCGTTCGGACATCTGCGCTGCCTTTCACGATGACCCCCAGTGAGGCCACGCTGGAGTATTTAAGACTAACTCTCGCCTTCGTCTAAGATACTACTTACTACTGGCGCGGCATGTATCGGCACGTTCGCCAGTACGTTCGGTCATGCACCACGTGTCAACGACGCAAGACGCCTTCTCACAGCACTGCTGGCCCTTCGGAACCCTTTACCTGCCCAGCGAGACCATTCGACCGCGTCGGAATTGATATTTACAGTCCTCTACCCAACTCTCTTCGAGGCAACCGGTAAAATATCGTCGCCGTGGATCATTTGACACGCTACGCTGAAACATCTGCGCTGCCTGCTACCAGTGCGAAAGACGTTGCGTGCTTTCTTCTTCACCATCTCATTTTGCGAAACGGTGCACCTCGTGAATTACTGAGTGACGGTGGACGCGTGTTTCTCTCGAACGCCGTCGACGAGCTACTCAAGGCATGTCACACTGTGCATCGGAAATCCTCGGCATACCATCCTCAAACTAATAGCATGACGGAACGCTTTAACCGTACCCTTGGAGATATGCTTGCCATGTACGCCTCTGACGACCACACTAATTGGGACCAAGTGCTCCCTTTTGTCACGTACGCGTACAACTCTGCGCCACAAACAACCACTGGCTTTTCTCCTTTCTTCCTCCTGTACGGACTTGAGCCATCATGCTCCATGGACACCATTCTCCCTTACAAGCCTGATGTTTCCGAAGCGACGCCTGTTTCCGAAGCAGCTGCTTATGCCGAAGAGTGTCGTCAACTCGCTCGCTCATTTACCGCCCAAGACCAATGGCGCCAGAAAACTGACCACGATTCCTCTGCGTCTACTGTACACTATAACCCAGGAATGCTGGTTTGGCTCTGGGTCCCGTCTACCCGGTCTTTCCCCTAAGCTTTCGTCGAAATACCATGGACCCTACCGTGTGGTGCGGCAAACATCTCCTGTCAACTATGAAGTTGAGCCCATTGATCCACCTTCGGACCAACGCTGCCGTGGGCTTGAAACAGTACACGTATCATGCCTCAAACCGTGCTATGACCCCCTTGTCATGTCCTTTCCCTAGGTCGCCAGGTTGGCTCCTTTCTGCGCGGAGAGTAATTGTACCGAAGCATAGTGGCGCCAGCTTTGTGCCAGCGTGAAAGAAGACGTTGACGTCCGTGTGTGGCTCGTGCTTGCCGGGTTCCTGCCTGTACCTGCTTGTTGCGGCTAACGTTTCTCGAATAATAACCTGTGTTTTTACGCAACCTTGCTCGTTGCAATATATGCGTGGGTGTGTGCATGTGTGTGTGTGTGTGGTGTGTGTGTGTGTGTGTGTGTGTGTGAGTCGGGATGACTGGGACACTTACATTTCTTCTTTTAGACTTGCTGAAATCGTACGCAGGATGATGTTAAATGCAATTAATTGCAGGTCTAAAAAAGCTACACTACGTGAGAGACGCCCTGGTGATTATGACACGCGCTTAAGCTGTAAACATTTATTCGTGCTGGGAAAAATCTCTCCTTTTGAGCGGGTAGAATGAGAGACCAGTTGGGAGCAGCGAAATACACATACTAAAATGGTTTAAATATATTCAGTGACCCATATATGCGAAATGTTCAACAACAAAAAAGACCCGGCATTGTACAAATTTCGCTGCACTGACAAATTTTGAGGGTGGCAGCAATCGTCTTGATGTCAGTATTTGTAAGGTCACCATATAATCCGGACAAGGAAAGCAGAAATGATAGCTGTGTTCTTTGATTTGCAGGCACTGCAGACTTACGCTTAGGTGTTCTGATTGCTCTTCCCTCTAACCATGTAATGAATAGAAATTCATTTTACTAAAATTAACAGCAAAGGCATTGCCTTTTTTCTCTCTTATATTGCCGCAGTCAACCTGCAGAGAAGAGCTCGCGCAGAAAAAAAGAAAGACGAAGTCTTGCCCGGTTTTCTTTACGAGCGCCTTTTAATTTAATTGAAGTAAGTTCATCTTATATCGGACTTCTGCTGTGTCTACATCATGACACTGGTGAAGGTGGATATTCAAAACACCTTCCAACAGCCCGGGATCTAGTGCACAAATATTTCCACTCATCGAAGCACCTGTTTAACGCGCCAGCCGCCGCCTGTTATGCCTGAGCCCAGATTTCGGTCCTTGGATGGAAAACATGACTGCGCCCGGAAGCAGTTGCCCAGCGATGACCAGTCCAAGCACGACACAGGTGACTATTTTCACTTCTAAAATATCTGTGAACTTCCACGGCAGCACGTATGAGGGTGAAGATGACTGGCTTGAGGAGTTCGAGCACACAGCCAACGTTGTTGGGTGGAACGCCGCACTGAAGTTGGGGTACGTGTTTTACCCTCTTCAAGAAGGGGCTCGAACATGGTTCACGAATCGTGTGTGGTCAACGTGGAACGAGTTCCGGCGGAAGTTCCTGGCCACCTTCGCAAACAATGAAGGGTGGGAGCATGCACAACGACTCTTTGAATCATGGATTCAAAAGCCAAACGAATTCGTTGCTATGTTCGTTAAGGACATGGCTCGTCTCTTCTATCGAGCTGACACCGCACTGTAAAAAAAGAGCGATTAAAAGGGTCTTTTTGTCCCACAACAATAATCGTCATCTATATTGCGTTCCATCCTTGCAATATCGCCCCGCGCCCGGTACATTCCGGTCAAGATCGACATGCCCATTATCAGGGTTACATTGCATTCTTGATAGGAAAGTGGCCAGCGGCGAGTTTTCAAGAAAGGAAGCGCACGCGATCCTGAAGACGATTATTGTTGTGGTACAAATAGGCACCCTTTTTACGCAATATTTTTTTAGAGTGCGATATGTCCGAGAGCAGGAAGATCAGTTACCTCATTTGCAGTGTTAAAGAGCAGCTCTTTGCTGGCCTCGTGCAGAACCCACTTTCAAGCGTCGACGAATTCTCGAAGGAGGCGACCGCCATCGAACGCGCACTACAGCTACGCTACCGCCAGTACGACGGCCCAAACAACAGCGGACAAATCAGCGCAACCACCGTGACCACTGTAACATCTGACGAGCATTCTTTGCGGGACCTGATACACGAAATCGTGCAAGAAGAGGTGAAGAAGCTCGCCTCCTCACCGAATGACTGCACGATTGCGTCGGTCACAGTTGTCCGCCAAAAGATAAGGCAAGCGCTTGCACTTCCCGAGCCGAACACCACTGACATAGGCCAACATATGCAGATATTGTGCGTCGACAGCCATCTAACGTGCCGCCACCTCAGCAGTACCACCATCAACAGCCACCGACAGTGCCTTGGTACTACAGGGAAACGTCGACGCCGATGGGACCTCTACTCCGCAAAACCGACATCTGGCGTACCCCTGACTACAGGCCTTTGTGCTTCCATTGTAAAGAAGCAGGCCAAATCGTGCGGTATTGTCCTCATCGCGTCGCCGGGTACTAAAGATTTCCGTCCAGTACCCCTCGACGCCAATTCGAAGCAAGACGCCACGTTGATACGAGCACGACGATCCCACGGAACGTTTCTCCTGGGTTCCGGTCACACTCGCCCTCTCGTGGTTGTTTTCCCCAACCTAGTAGAGGTAGGACCACAGACATGACGAGAGGAAGCTCTCCCAGTCCACGCCAGGGAAACTAAAAGCAGTGACCTTAGGGGGAAAGGTTGCGAATTGCCGAAGAGTTGATAATCCCCCATTACCTCTGCATGAAGCGCCCCACATTTTGAATGAATCGACGAAAGACGAGATTGTGACCACCAACATTACACTTTCAATTTACGGTCACGACGTGACCGCATTGGTCGACACTGGTGCGGAATTTCCAATAGTGAGTGCAAATCTGGCGGACGAACTCGAGAAGGTGAAAATGGAATGGATGGGGCCGCAAATTAGAGGAGCCGGAGACTAGCTGCTGACGCCTACCGTAAAGTACACCGCACGAATCAAGATCAGGGATTCATCATTCGTCTCATACTTCGCTGTTCTTTCTGAATGTTGTAAACAGACCATCTTGGGTATGGATTTCTTGCGGGAGTACGGTGCCATCATAAATATTCGGGACAGTGTACTGACTTTCTCAGCGGACTATAGCGCAGCGCTGCAGCTCAAGACCATGGGCGTCATTGACGACGTGACCATGCCACCGCTGTCACGCTGCCTTGTATCTGTCACGTGCAACATGCAGCATACTGGAGAAGGTGTCGTGGAACAAGTATCGACGCTTTTACTCTCTGAAGAAATTGCTATTACCAGAAGTCTCGTCAGTGTTAGTTAGTTGGTAGTGCTAGTTAAGAAGAAAGACGGCAGCTTACTCTTCTGTGTGGACTACCGCAAGCTGAACCGCGTGACAATGAAAGACGTATACCTATTACCGCGTATTACGTTTCACTTGACAGGCTGAATCGTGCATGCTTCTTCTCGTCGATGGACCTGAAAAGCGGATATTGGCAAATCGGTGTCGATGTTCGAGACAGAGAAAAGACTGCTTTTGTTACGCCTGACGGGCTTTACGAGTTTAAAGTCTTGCCCTTCCGATTGTGCTCAGCCCCAGCAACATTTCAGAGACTGATGGATACCGTCCTATCAGGCCTTAAGTGGCAGACGTATCTGGTTTACCTTGACGGCATCATTGTTTTCCCAGCAACATTCGAAGAAAAAAATAAGACGGCTGCTATCAGTAGCTAGAGCGATACGGTCCACTGGCTTAACACTGAAACCTGAGAAATGTCATTTCAGTTTCCAGGAACTCCGATTCTTAGGACATGTGCTGACCCATGAACGCGTTCGTCAGGACCCTGACAAAATCGATGCCGTCCGAAAATTTCAGGTGCGAACGAATAAGAAGGCCGTGAGACGTTTTCTCAGCCTTTGCGCGTACCAGCGCAGGTTTATCGCCAATTTCTCGCACATAGCGTCACCCTTGACACGCATAACAAGAGACGATGTTTCATTTTTATGGGGCGAAGAGGAGCATGCAGCATTTGTTTTCTTTGTGACACGGAGGTACGTGCGTGTGTACTAAATATTTTTAAATCATTCCGGTGGCACTATAGTGGAGACACCATGTTCCGTACTTGCACATAAATGGAGAAGTCATGTGTGCTTCTGATTTGTTAGCCTAAGAGCGATCGCATTAAAATAATGAACGCGCGTGGCAGTACATTTTCCGAACAGGCGTTTTTTTTCAGGGTTGGAAAACAGATTGCTAGTGCCGATTAGCGCTGCGGGCTTCTTGTTATACATATATGTTTTTTGGTTGAGAAAAATAGAAGGGATGCTGTTGAATTGCTTAGTACATCAGTTTTGTGCATGACATTTACTTACCGGTGTTTCAACCACTTTAATTCGGCATCATGATTTTGGGCCAGCCTTGCCAGACCCTCAGTCTAATATGTCTCCTTGAAATTTGAATTCGTGAAGACGCTTATGGTAAATTGCTTTTTAAATGGTTTTCAGCTGTTATCGCTCTACTTGAAGCCAAAAACTTGAAAATCACTATCAAGTATGCAGATGTAAGTACCAGCAGTGCAGTAGCAGTGCACACGGGGGCTACACGAATCAATCTGTATTCAGCACTAACACTTTTTCAGTGCCCTAAGCCATATGAGCAACTGTATAGGCAACAGCGCGAGAGGAACCAGAGCAAAAAAGAAAAAGCCGCTCTTTGTGATGGTCCCAAGAAATTTTTGTAAAACAAAAGATGTTTCTACTTTTGCGGAAATCGGAAATGATCAACCTTATTTTGATCTGAATAACATACTTGTAGCAGAAGCACACGCTCTCCTCTGTAACTACGTGTCTACAAGGATGGGTGTTCAAAGGATTACAAATAAAACTGCAGAAACTTTGCAAATGTGTAGGAACACTTTCTCCGCGTGTTCCAGATAGCGTCTGTGTGCATGTGTGTGTGTGTGGGGGGGTAAATAAATATTGGTGAATAAAGTAAGCCTTTTTTATTTCGTCACTTTGTTGGTACATCAAATTTGCTCCTATGGATCGACCAAACGTTTCATAGCACACATTTTTTGACATTTCCATAGGCCAAATGACCCGCTCCAAACGTTTTCAAGCGTAATACATTGCTTAACCATTGACGTTTTGACGCAGAAAGTAGAATAAATATGTAAAGTGTGTGAAAGTCGCTGCGAACGTTTTATCTCTTAACAGAAGACGACGGATGCAATCAATTCACAGCCTCCCATTCATTTGCTCCTTCCGGCAAGATGAGTGACGTCACGGCGGCAGTGAGCAGGCCTGAAAATCACTGGGGTTCTTTAACGTGCACCCAAATCTGAGCACACGGGCCTACAACATTTCCACCTCCATCGAAAAAGCAGCCGCCGCAGCCGGGATTTGAACCCGCGACCTGCGGGTCAGCAGCCGAGTACCTTAGCCACTAGACCACTACGGCGGGGCAAATCATGCACGATGTGCAAAGACAACTCAACTAAATGCCGTACAGGCTCTTCTGTAGCGAGGCTAACCAAGTGATGAGAATGGTTCCTAGCATATTTCCTTGGTAAGTAGGCATCGTTTCAACGGTGATGGGCGTCTTGAGCGGGTAGTCCTGAACAGCAGCAATGGTTCGAGCCGTCGATGCACCGCGGGGTAAACCAAAGCATGTCCTAAGAGCCTCGGCTTGTAGGTTTTAGATTGCGCGCAGGGTGATATGTTACATATTATAGATAGGTTCTATCACAAAAATCAAATTAATATTACCTTGTAGGGCTGTAACATGGACTCGACGAACACTCCCCAGAATTTCGCGGAATGGAACTTTAACAAGTGACAAGTAGCAGGCAGACACTTTTTTATAAAGTTTAAGTGTGGAGTCCAGGACAGGTCTTGGTCACTTACGACTCGTGATAAGCCTTAAGTGGTTATTGCAATTCTGGTAAACACCACGACTGCACACTTGCGATCTCGAGCCCTTGTATACGTAGATAGTGCGATGTCACTGATGCTGCCTTCTGAAGTCGAGAGTGAAGATCAAATTCAGTCACACCTGACGTCCATACATAGATTTCTTCAGCTTAATTGGAAAGTTGTAAACTTCTTGGCTATTGTCGACTAGTCCAACTCGTCCTACTAGTAATGCGCTGAGGATGGCTTCGTGAGCGACATTGTCGTAAGACCCTTTTTGTGAGGCAACAGAGCAGCGGATACTCGTTTACAGGCCCTATGAGACTCTGTCGATGTAAACTACTTGTCGTTAGATGATCGGCTTCACCTGAATTCGGACATGACATATATGTACGAATGAAGGCGCGTTAGAATCATTCCCTCCAAACTTTTTCCACAAAGCTCGCGAGGTCGATTGGCTGGTAGGTCGAAATGCCCAAAGGTGGCTAGTTGGCTTTGAAAAGAGAAAGCAGGTGGCTTGAATTCCATTCAAGTGAAATCGTGCCAGTTTGCCAGGAGTCGTCCTATAGCAGGAAGAGTGCTTTTGGAGCGTGATCTACTAGGTGGCACAAAGCGCAGTAGGTGACGCCGTGAGGTCCTGGTGCTCAAGAACGTGAGCAAAAATCAAGCGCAGCATTCAGTTCTTGCATGGAATATGAAAACTCTATTCAAAGATCACGTGAGAATAATGAACAGTCGTTGTCGTCCCAGTTGAATTTGCCCCACGGACAATAATTTCGCAGAACGATTCTGCGAAGTCAATCTTTGCAGCGTAAGTGAAGTATCAGAAATATAAGTGTGCAGCGCTGACCAACGGTTGTATGAAAACAGACAGTTCTCCAGATATTTTACAGAGCTTTTCTTGGACCTAATGACTCGCAGAAAGATACCCATTGTCGCTTATCCAGCTTGTCCGTGTGACGCTGTAATTTTTTGTGTACGTCTGGCCGATCTCAAGTCATTAATGCACTTAGTGCGTCTATACCATCGTTCTGCACGACGACGAATCGCTCGAATATTTTCTAGTTCAATGTCCATATTGGTGCGTGGTGAGCTCACCGACAGCTAATGTGTGGTTGACTGTAGGGCACTCTTTATTGCGTCCTCTAGGTAGAAGGGTGAGCACCAACACAGTCTGCCATGATTACCTTGCATTTTGGCCTATCGGTGGACGGCTCTGGAAGACTTGATATTCAGAAAACCGTCAGTTCTTAGGCATTTTGAGATGTAGTAACTACCTCTTGTTTCCCAATCCGAAAACCATTGCACTCTATACTGCCGAATGAGCATGACACGAAAGTAAGGTCTAGGCAACTTCTATACGCTTATCCACGCATTTAAGTATAGCTGCCATCATTCATGAAACCAAGTTCACAATCAGAGTGAAGGAGACCAACTTTTTACCTGTAATGTGGACCCTGGAGCTTCCTCACAAGTAATGGTGGATATTGAACCCTCCAGTTACCACCACGGCTAGAAAGTTCATTCCTCGCAAACGCTAGCAGTATGCATGACTTATTAGATATAAGTATGCTCCGATTATAGTAAACGTGGTCTTTTTTTACTTTTAAGCAAACGCTTGGTTCTCTTCGTCAGGTGGTACACGGTGATGGAAATACATCAAGCCGCGCCGTATGTACACAGAACAACCTTGCTGCTTTTTTCATGGGAGGAGGACATAGAGCACACATATCCCGACAGTCTCATGAGAGCTGACAGGTTGCGTTCCCATATCGTAGTTATGGAGAACTCGTTCGTGAATACATATTGCCGGAAGTTGGACGTGCATGGCCTAAGCCTTCTGGCATTTCACTGAAAGACAGATGGGTTCTTAGCATATTCTCAAAAGGATATCATGTAGGGATCCATTGTTTTATCGTAAGGCGTCAAGTGCCAGGCTCAACCTGTCCAGCACCTGCAGCGTGCTCTGCGCCAACGGGGTCTTCATGCTACTTAAGGCATGCGCATTGCGCTCATAAGGGTCTACAAGAAGCTAATTATTTGGCGATCATCAGTTTGTGAGGGTATCGAGATTGGTGGAATGCGTTGCACCCCTGAATCAGGCCATGTTCGTGGAAGTGAAGGCCAAACTTCACGAGGTGCGAGTGTTGACCCTGCCTGTGTTCCAGATTTATCCATCTTCGAAAAGCTTCAACTGTACAAAAAGAAGCGTATTACAACTGTGAATATTCTTCATGTTTTTCAAGCACTGCTTAGCGTAGTGACAGGAAGTGCCTGGCGAATATACAGGAAGCCTCAAAGGCACACGTTGACGTAGCGGTGCTATTGTTGATTAGTTTGCGGCAGCAAACACTCTCAAGAAGCTTCACCTTTTCCGCCAATCAGGAATTCGGTTTTTTGCAGGCGCTTTTTACACCAGCCTCTTCGACAGCTGTACACCGAATCAAATGAGTGGATGCTCAATCTGCCAGGATCTTTCATGTCCTTCAAATATTATTCCAATGAAAATGCACACAAAAATACCTCTCACACTGCACCATCAATGATTTGCCCAGTTCTGCCCTACTTGTCCTAAACTGCGAATTGCGCAATGTGTCGGTTGCTGCTACTGAAAGCTCAGCTATAACTCTTTACCGTAATTAACCACTCGAAGAGCAAACTGAACACAGATTCCCTGAAAATGTGTTCTCCACAGAAGAAACAATAATGACAATCGCAATAGTTCTCTGCTTAATGAAAATTATTATGATTCAGCAGAAGGTTACGAATATTGTGAGTTTCAGCCTATGATGAATAAAGACGTAGTAACAGTCTACAACAGACTCTTGAAGGGCCACTCTGCCAGGCTTCGCTACAAGTGTGCTGCGGGCCCCACAACGGCCCGGCATATTTCTATTGTATTCTATAATAGCATGTTGAACACTGGGGAAAGCTACAAATAAAAATGAATAAAAATTCCAGGTGGGGCAACACAGCTAGGAAAACATGTGTACCAATCCGATGTCATAGGATATAGTGCAGACGCATGATTGCTACTTTTTTATTTTAGCAAGATATTTTTGTGGCTTTTATTGGTACAATGTGTATTGTAAGGCTTATATCGTCTGCCTGTGCATTTTTTCTCAAAAAACTTCTTACAACCTTGTGTGGGTCCCAATTTGATATGACTGTTCCTTATGTACATTTCGCACTTTTGAAAATCTGGAAAAGAGAGTTAGTCTTGGATGTTAAGGTA
This sequence comes from Rhipicephalus annulatus, assembly GCA_013436015.1. Lineage (NCBI taxonomy): Eukaryota > Metazoa > Arthropoda > Arachnida > Ixodida > Ixodidae > Rhipicephalus > Rhipicephalus annulatus. Next base: position 197,210 of record WOVY01014674.1, read on the forward strand.
CGGAAAGCATTCAGAATTCACTTATTGTTACACTCCTATATATATATATATATATATATATATATATATATATATATATATATATATATATATATATATATATATATAAAGTGACAGTCATAAGTAAATTGGCCAGTTGTCAGCGTTTAGTTATAAGTTATACTTTACCCGAAACATTCCTCAATTTGTTTGCATATATTTATTTCCCAACAGTTCAAATTTGATCATCAAGGGAGACATTTCAAAAGCCACAAAAGTCATGCTGTGGAATAAAAGCAAAAAGCCATTTAGGCGATAGAGGCTTTCGCACCTATAGAGAACGAAGCAACAGCCACAGTCACTACACAATATAACAACAAAACACTACCTACGAAACGAAAAGTAGGAATGTTTTCTTGCACGCAACTTTTTTATATTAGTGACAGTGAGTAGCACATCATTTGTCGACCATAATTAGTTCGTGTGTAAGGGATCTTCCACTCTCCAGTCGACCATGTTCCATAAGGGCAGGAGTAGGGTTTCAAGTGCGCTAGATCACCAAGAAAAATTTATGCTTTCTTCTATAAGTACATTATCGCTTCATTAAAACTTAATTGTACATGTAGGGTATTCGTTGTAGATTATGGGCTTCAAAGGAAGTTCCTGGAAGGGCCCAGGAACTCCCTTCGAATACAGACTTCGCATCCACCACGTAATTTGTAGCAGAGCATCGGGACGATGCTCTGCTACGAAATACGCGGGGTATGTAGTTGACGTATTATGCAACTGGCTTACTGCAATATGGCTTCATCCGCACAACATGAACGATTTCTGATTTCAGCTGGCGAGTTCGCGAGGAACTGTTAGGGATGTCCTCACAATGCACGTCACTTAGGCGCCTTACAATATTGTTGGGACCATTGTAGTTCTTCAGTAACTTTTAAGAAACGACATGTCGGCGAATAGGGCTCCAGACCCACACTTTCTCACCTGGTTGATAAGTGACGTATTGGTGTTGCAGCTTATAACGTTGTGCGCCGTAACTCTGCTGCCGGGCGATTCGCACGCGTGCTAGCTGCCGTGCCTTTTAGCTCGTTCGGTAAAAGCTTGACCATCCGTGTCTGAATCGTCGCAGTTGTGCAGGAACATGGCTTCAAGCATTGTCGTCACTTCACAGCCATAAAGAAGATTAATTGGCGTGCTTCGGGTAGTGTCCTGCTGCGTCGTATTATAGGCAAGCGTCACGTATGGTTGAACGTCGTCCCAATTTTTATGATCCACGTCGATGCACATACTCAGCATATCGGCAATTGTCTTGTTGAGGCGTTTTGTTAAGCCGTTGGTTTGTGGGTGGTAGGAGGTGGTTTTTCGATGCGCTGTTCCACTCAGCTCAAGCAGTGACTTGAGAAGCATGGCCGTGAAAGCGGTACCACTCTTCGTTCTTATAATTCTAGGAGCACCATGCCTCAGAACGTTATTTTCACTGAAAAATTGTGCCGCTTCTACTGCGGTTCCGGTTGTGAAAGCCTTTGTTTCTGCGTAGCGAGTAAGATAGTCGGTAGCGACAATTACCGACTTGTTTCTAGTGTGTGAAGTCAAAAATGGTCTAAGGAGGTCCATTCTGATTTGTGCAAAAGACATGGTGGGCACTTGAACTGGTTGCAACAATACGGCTGGTTTTAAAGGCGGCGATCTTGACCGCTGACAATCGAGGCACGTGCGGACGTAATGCTTTACAGCGCCTAGAAGCTTCGGCCTGTAGTGCTTCTGTTGGATACTGGCCAATGTGCGCGTGTATCCAAGGTGGCCGGAGGTAAGATCATCGTGGCAAGCGCTCAGGATCTCATCACGAATGGATGTTGGAACGACAAGTAAGTGGGCATTTCCGCTGGAGGAAAAGTTCTTCTTATATATGACACCACTGCGCAAGCGGAATATTGGCAGCCTTCTTACAAATATCTTGCGAACGCTTGTAGACTGGCCGTTAAGAAAAGAATAAAAGGAAGAAACTCGCTGTCTTCTTTCTGCTTACACGAAATGGTGACCGTGTCGACCACTCCTAAAAACGCCATGTCATCCTCTTATGAGACATCGTCTTGCTTTATAGGTGACCTGCATAAGCAATCGGCATCAGAGTGCTTCTGTCACCACTTATAGATGACCGTCATATCGAATTCTTGTAGGCGTAAGCTCCAGCGCGCTAGCTGACCAGATGGGTCCTTCAAGTTGGTCAGCCTGCAAAAAGAGTGTTGGCCACTGATTACGTGTAAGGGACGGCCGTTGAGGTATGGGCCAAACTTCATAACTGACCATACTTAGTTCGGATGGTCGACAGTGCTTTCAAGTTTTTACTCACGTGTCAATAGATGATGTTTCAGGCGATCTTAAGACTACATCTAAATTATGCAGAGCTTTAGAGAGACTTTGGCGTTCACGGTGAAATTGGCTGGAGTGTTTATCTAATTGCCCTCGCAATAAGATATCGTGGTTTCACCACAAGTGAGAAGTGTTGAGTCTGACGTTTTCATTTCACAGATGGGTAGTTACTTGACTACGAAGTTGGTCACCTAAATGCGAAGAAGATTTAAATGACAGCAATTAAGCATATCAAATTTTTTGAGCTCACCAAGTGATGTTTCCTCTAATTGCCACCTTGATTAAGATATCTTGCGACAGAGTTTGAGCAGTGTTGTTATTCAACGTGGGTTTCGCTCGGATGCACTTGATGTGTGGCCATTGCAGTGTCGTTAGGTTCAAGTATATATCTTTTGATCTCATAAACTGAATAAGTAGGAATGTGTAAATGTGCGTTAGATGTGTGCATCTAAAAACAATCAGGCTGCTCTTTGGTACGATTGCTACGCAAATGGCTTTTAGTTAAGAAACTATAGGCGTGTTCTATAAATTTGACAACTCTATAAAAATAAAGAAAAATAACTGAGAAAATGTGAAATAAAAGCGAGTACGACATATCTTAAAACTGATAAAAAACTTGGATATTACAAAACGGAAAACGACAATATTTTTGTTAGTCCTTGAGAGTATCATCTCTCATTGATTTTGTTACGCTGCATGCCAATGACATTCTAAAAAAGTCCTGGTCGCAATATTTGTGCATTAAGCGAAATGTCTAATAGCGTGATTGGTCTCGCCGAACGGTTTCATTCTAATTCGTCACTCGCTAAGGTGGTCTAGTGGCCATGGTGATCGACTGCTTATGCGAAGATAGCAAGATGGAATGCCGGCAGTGGCACCCGCTCTGACAGTGGATGCGCGAAATACTAAGACCAATATACTTAAATTTAATGCTTGTTGAACCATTCTAGCTGGTTAAAACTTCAGGAGCCCTTCAATGCACTGAGCATACTAATAGTAATGATAATAATAATAATATTAATAATAATAATAATAATAATAATAATGACATTATTAATAATAATCACACATTTCTTTTTTCCATCTACGATGGAGAAGACTGCGGGTAAAAGTTCCTTGAGACACAATCGCATTATGCCGCGCGCTTTTTGTTCCCTATATATATATATATATATATATATATATATATATATATATAAAGGGAACATATGTAAATTATATATGTAATATGTATATTTAGAAGTAGGAATGTTGGTCAGCGCCATCTATAAGCCAAGCGGTGAGTGTGAAACACCCTTTTATGCGCATGTGTGGCGTCACGTAGCACGTGAACTGATCGACTGCGTAGCACATGAAAAGAAATGTAGCACGTTTCACGTAGCACGTGAAAAGAAAAGTGGGTGAAAAAATAACTTGCCATGAGCAGGCATCAAACCTACACACTTCGAATAACGCGTTCGATGCTCACTGAGCCCCTGAGCTATCACGGCGCCTATTCCTCCAGCCACTTTATTGGGTTGATATGTGAATTGAAACGTGAGAGTGTCAGCCAGCGCCTTCTGTATATATATATATATATATATATATATATATATGTGTGTGTGTGTGTGTGTGCGTGTGTGTGTGTGTGTGTGTGACGCATGAACAAGGTGATTCTAGGAGAAGCCGACGAAGAGGAAGTGCGCGTGCATTAGAATAAACGCATGGCATCTGGACCACGACGTGTTTCCATTTGGTCTGCCTGTGAACATCGGTATGGTGCTCGACGAATAGGGACAGCATTGGTAAGTGCAATCCTATGTTTCTCAGTAGTGATGTACCCAATATCTGTCTGATATTTTGAAAATATCTTGTCATATTTGCTTAAAAGAGAGTCGAGCGCCGCAGACTCATGCTCTGATAAGTTTTCTGAAGTCAGAGTTCGCATCAGCGGGGCTTGAATGGTTTTCTTTTCATTGTGATGCGGAAGGTTCATATTCTCACGTGCTTGTGTCACTGACTTGCATTCCAGATTTACAGAAAGATTGAAGTATGAAGCGCTTTCTAGGCCAAGAATTAATTGCGTTCTCATGCCTCGCAGCCCATGTGCATAAACTTTCTTTATGACGTTCCAAATTTGTAACTGAATGTTTGCACGACCAAAAGTTGGAATGCTTGATGGAACTTGCTGAACCATGATGCTGGAGTCTCTCATCAAAGGAAGTTTGAACTGTTTGTACACATCCTCGCTGATACAAGTCATTGTTGCTCCTGTATCGAGAATTGCATTTACTGGCTTTCCGTTGATGAGAGCACTGAAGTGTAATAATGAAACTCTGGGTCGCCCTCCTCGTTTCCCCTTTCAGTATCAATAGCGGACACATTGCCGCGGCGCGGACATTCGTTGTTCTAGTGAAACTGTCGTGGGAAATCAGCAGCTGAGCAATATCTACATTCGTTTTGCGGGGCACGCGCTTGAGGAGTGATTGTCAGTTGCTGCGGTCTGCTGAAGAGACGTGGAGCTCTTGATGAGATACTAGCGTTACGAGTAAAGGAAACTCCTCTCACCCATTTTAAAGATGTCTTGACCCGTTGAGCAGCGGTGAGCCACTCTAATGACGAGTTGAAAGACTGTCCGGCGAGCGCCAGTTCCACATCAGGAGGAACACCATCAGTCAGTCCAGAAATGATGTGGCACTCTTTCAGGTCAGCCAAGGAACCCAGTCGCTTTTTCTCGTCGTAGTAGTCCTTGATGGTCTGCCCTCTTTTTAGTCGGTAGAGAATGAAGAGGCGGAAGGCATCTCCGTCAGTCGTAGCAAAGCGGGCTTGCATGTCACGCTTGATATCGTCCCAAGTTGTCTCGCCGTTGCCGAAAATCTCTGTCAGGTACCACTTGAACGCTTCTTCTTCAATGTATTTGTTGAAGCGACTGACCCGATCGCGGTGAGTCCATAACGCCTCGGCTGCCTTCATGTCGAAAAGAAGAAGCCACATGTCGATGTGGACGTCTTCTGGTGTTCCCTTGAACTTCTGTATGTTGAGCGCAGGCTTTGGCTTGGCCAAGACACGTTGATGAGGTCGATCCTGTCGGCTTGTGTGACGCTACAAAATGGAGACACGTCGTTGTCCAGATTCCATGCGTTTATTCTAATGCACGCGCACTTCCTCTTCGTCGGCTTCTCCTAGAATCACCTTGTTCTTGCGTCACACACATATATAGAAGCACTCTTATTAAAGAAAGTGTTTCCTCGTACGTCGTGCTTCCTCGCTTCCGTATATATATATTGCCGCAGACATGGAACGAGGTTTAGCCATGCCAATGCGAGTATGTGCCATGGTGTGAAAGAAGAAGAGGACCGTTGGTGTGCTCGTGCTCTAACGTTCAGTTCGGCTTGACGTCCAGTACTGCTCCTGTGAACAGACGTTGTGGTCGTTCTGTGATCACGTGACATTTTCTGGTGGAGGTGCTGGGTAGTGTTGTATGCACTGCAATCAGCAGCAAGGTCCCGACACTAGTCGCGACTTGGAAGAACCAGCTGACCTACGGCGTAGCAGGTGACAACTAGGCCTACCTCCTGAATTCGGACCATTTCCACAACTCGGCAGTACTATGGCTAGTGTGGGAACGCAAACCCAAGAAACATCAACGCTGCCTCCTCCATGATTCTTCAACGTCCCGCGAACTCCGAAGCCGTTCCACGGTGAGCCTTACGAGGACTTCGACGATTGGCTTGACGACTACAACCGTTGCGGCAGCGTCAACGAGTGGAACGAGCAGCGAAAGCTTCGGTATGTCTACTTTTATCTCGAGGACTCTGCGCGCACGTGGTTTGAAAACCATGAAGCCACTATGACAACCTGGCCAGAGTTTCGCAACCAGTTGCGAAATACCTTCCGAAGCTCTGACCAAAAGGAGCAAGCGGAACGGCTCCTCAATTCCCGAAACCAGCGTCCGAACGAGAGTGTTGCCATGTTCGTTGAGGACATGTCGCGACTGTTCAGGCGAGCCGACACCTCAATGACGGAAGAGAAGAAGGTGCGCCTCCTAATGCGGGGAGTGAAAGAGCAGCTGTTCGCGGGACTAGTGCGGAACCCTCCCAGCACTGTAGAGAATTTCCTCCTCGAAGCCACGACAATGGAGGGAATGCTAAGGCAGCGTTCGTACTAGTATGAGCGTCCTGGCAGTCTTTCGTCAGTGTCGTCGGACCTGCCAACACCTGATGTCACGACTGTAAAAGACCTGACGGAGCTCGTGCGCAGTAATGTGCGCGAGCAGCTGCAAAAGCTGCACGTAGTGTCTTCTCCGCCCCATGTTGCTGCTCTAACGGATGTCGTTCGCGAAGAGGTCCGGCAGCTGGTGCACCCCATGACGACTCTGCGTGCAGTTGAAGTCCAACCCATGATGGCCAACGCACGCGGAAGCACTTCGTATTCCTGCACCGGCTGTTGGCTATCTGTCCCGTCCGTCCACCCTGCAGACGGCGCTGTCATTCCACTCAGGACGGCAACCCACCCTTACATGGAAATCCAGTGTAAGGCGGGCTCCCGACTACCGGCCTCTATGTTATCACTGTGGTGAACCAGGTCACATTTACCGTGAGTGCGCATACAGGCACATGGGTCTTTCTGACTTTTATCCGGATGCTTGTCGACCCAGAGATGGTGAGTGGCTCCGTGCTGTCGCCGAATACTTGGCAAGCCAACGATCCTCAACGCTTTCACGTCGCCAATCCCGCTCACCGTATCCACGGCATTCCACGTCACCTGGCCAACAATCGACCTTTGCGGACGTCCTTTCAGGAAGATCACCTAGATCCACAAGCCCGCGCCGGGGAAACTAAAAACAGCGACCTCTGGGGGTGAGGCCGCAGTGGATCAACCGTTACAAGACCCTTCCCCGATTTGCCTGCCGACATCCGATGACATTCTTTCACCGACGTGTGCCATCGACGACAAACGGATCTCTGCTCGTATCTCTGTCCTTGTCGACAACCATCCGCTGACCGCTCTGGTAGATACGGGTGCCGATTATTCTGTTATGAGCGCTGACCTCGCTGCACAGCTAAGAAAGGTAACGACACCTTGGGGACATGGAACCAACCTCCGGACGGCAGGAGGTCACCTATTGACACCGCTAGGAATGTGCACTGCCCGCCTCCAAATTCGTGAGTCGACGTACGTTGTTTCCTTCGTTGTATTGCAAGAATGCTCTCAAAACCTGATGCTCGGAATGGATTTTCTCCGCGAGCATGGAGCCATTATTAACATTCGCGACTTCCTCATCACGTTATCTAACGACCACACAGCCCTACGAAAGGATGCAGTTGTGCCGACCACAACACTTCGAATTGCTGAAGACACCATCGCACTGCCGCCACGAGCCAGTATGTTGGTAACTGTGGAGAGCGACTGTGACAACAAGAGTAGTGGCATCGCGAAAACTAACCTCTCGGTGCTCCAGGCTCGGCAGATTTGTGTCGCGTGTGCTATCGTCAAACGTAAACATCAGAGGACTCAGCTTCTGATCACGAATTTCAGCGGCCAGTACCAACACTTGGCAAAGCGAACAGCGATCGCGAACTTTGAAGCCAATGATGACGAAGAATGTTCCACTATCACTCTGATTGCCACTGCTGCCGAAGGTAACACTGCATTAGCCAGTACAGTTGACGTCAATTTCCAGCTATCCTGTGCGATACAACAGCAGATACGAATGATTTTACGTACGTATAGTGATTGCTTTGCGTCCGCCTTCAAATCAAGCAGACCCCAACTGTGAAGCACCGCAGTATAACGGACCCTACCCAACGGCCTGTACGACAGCACGCCTACCACGTGTCGCAAAAAAACAAGAGGCAATACGTTTTCAAGTGAAACAGATGCTCGACGACGACGTCATCCAACACTGGAAGAGTCCATGGGCGTCACTCGTCGTACTTGGTAAAAAGAAAGACGGCACTCTTCGATTTTGCGTCAATTACCGGAAGCTCAACAAACCTCTCCCACGCATAGATGATTCACTGGATCGATTTCGACATGCCCGATATTTTTCATAAATGGATTTACGCAGCGGCTACTGGCAAATCGAGGTCGATGAGCGCGACAGGGAAAAAACAGCATTCATAACTCCCGATGGCCTTTGCGAATACAAAGTGTTACCATTGGGATTGTGCTCTGCACAGGCAACGTTCCAAAGCATGATGGACACCGTCCTGTCCGGTCTGAAGTGGGAATCCTGCCTCGTGTATTTAGACGACGTCGTTGTTTTTTCCAAAACATTTGAGCAACATTTACAACGACTTCAGTCCGTCTTCGTCGCTTTTCGATCCACAGGCCTATCGCTAAAACCGGAGAAGTGTCATTTCGGCTACGAAGACTTAAAGTTCCTCGGCCACCTCATCAGTCACGATGGCATTAGGCCAGACCCAGAAAAGACCATGGCTGTTGCTGCATTTTCTCCACCTTCGAGCAAACGGGATTTGAGCCGGTTTTTCGGTCTCTGCGCCTACTACAGGCGCTTTGTCCAAAGCTTTGCCAACATCTATGAACCCCTTACCCGTTTAACGAAGGAGGATACTCCTTTTGTGTGCGGTCCAGAGCAGAGAGCCGCTTTTTCCCAGCTTCAGCAGTGCCTTCAGAGTGAACCCTTACTACGGCACTTTGATGAAGACGCCGCCACCGAACTTCACGCTGACGCAAGATACATCAGTCTTAGTGCAGTCCGCGTCCAGTGGCAAGATGGCGCTGAACGCCACATCGCTTATGCTAGCCGCATTTTGTCATCTGCGGATACTAACTACTCGGCCACGGAGAAGGAATGTCTTGCTGTTATTTGGGCGATAACAAAATTCTGACCCTATCTGTATGGCCGTCCATTCAGAGTAGTTACGGAACATCATGCCCTCTGTTGGCTGGTCAATCTCAAGGACCCTTCAGGGCGCCTCGCGAGGTGGAGCTTACGCCTTCAAGAATTTGAGGTTACAGTGGTCTACAAGTCGGGCCGCAGGCACACTGATGCCGATTGCCTTTCGCGGGCACTCCTCGCGACGACATCAAGAGACGATGATACCGATGACCATTTTCTTTGTGCACTCAGTGAATCTGACTTGGCCCACCAACAGTGGAATGATTCAGAGATCCAACAACTTATCAAATACCTTCAAGGTCGCAGCTCGAGTCCACCATTGGCATTCGCACGTTCAGGGTCATTTTGTCTCCGCAACGACATCGTCTACAAAAAGAACTTCGAACTTTAAGCCACTGAGTACCTCCTCGTCGTTCCACCAGGGCTACGTGCTGACATTTTATCTGCCTGCCATGACGAGCCTTCCTCCAGCCACCTAGAATTCGCACGTATCCTTGCCCCGATTTGGACTCGCTACTACTGGCCAAAGCTCACCCAGGATGTCAAGCATTACGTTAAAACGTGTAATCATTGCCAGTGCCGTAAAGCCCCACCTGTGCGCCCAGCTGGTTTATTGCAGCCTGTTGCAACCCCGTCACAACTGTTTGAACGAATCGGCATGGACTTGCTTGGGCACTTCCCGAAGTCACATGATGGCAACCGCTGCATCGTTGTCGCTACTGACTATTTAACGAGGTACTGCGAAACGAAAGCCCTACAACGAGGCACCGCCAATGACGTTGCATATTTTTTTATCAACAACATCGTCCTCTGCCATGGAGCGCCAACAGTTCTTATCACTGAACGTGGAACAGCCTTTACAGCCCGATTAATGCAAGATGTCACGAGACTTAGTGGAACAGCTCATCGCAAAACAACCGCATACCATCCACAAACCAACGGTCTGACGGAGAATAAACAAGACGCTCGCTGACATGCTATCTATGTACGTCGACCGTGATCACAAAAACTGGGATGCAATTTTGCCATACGTAACGTTCGCTTACAACCCTGCGGTTCAAGAAACTACGGGTTTCACTTCCTTCCGGTTGCTTCACGGTCGAGAAGCAATTACGATGCTTGATGCCATGCTCTTGCCTGACATGACCGATATAACTTCTGATGCGAACGACTTTATCTGGCTCGCCGATGCGGCCCGGCAGCTTGCACTCGAGCGGATCCGAAAACAACAACGAATCGACTCGCAGATGTACAACTCGCTTCATTGCCATGTTATTTACCAACCCGGTGATCTGGTCTGGCTGTGGATCCCCGTTCGCCTAAGGGGCCGCTCAGAAAAGTTACTTCACCGCTTCTTCAATCCCTATAAAGTACTACGGCGCCTCACAGATGTCAACTACAAAATTCTGCGGTAGAGGGCTCCGGAAATTTAGATCATCTGGGGTTCTTTAACGTGCACCCAAGTTTGGGCACACGAGCCTACTACATTTCCGCCTCCATCGGAAATGCAGCCGCCGCACCCGAGATTCCATCCCGCCACCTGCGGGTCAGCAGCCGAGTACCTTAGCCACTAGACCACCGCGGCGGAGCAGGTTCCCTACGAGAGGTCAGACTCTAACTCACTGCACAAGCACCACGTTGATGAAGACTATTGGCACGGTGACGGCTGCAGTGTACCCCACCACGATCACGATTCAGTCACCCTGAGAGCCACAGGCATTTCTTGGATCGTCTAGCGAAGACCCCGAAATCAAGCTTAAGACGTATAAGGGTCTTTATATTCCACATTCGGGACACCGACAAGCTGCACCTCGTGTAGTTTCACCCGATATATGCAGCAAGGGCCTGGTGAGAGCATTCGGAGTCTACTCTTAAATTTTCAACAAACCTTCTGGAAAATGCTAACAAGAGTCATCCGAGAAAAGGCTGCGACCTTGCTGACGTCTGAGGCGTAACTAGCGAATGAAAGAATTTCCATTTTGGTGGATGACCGGGCCCTACCCTTTTGCCCTTCTGACACTGCGAAGCCGGAAGAAAAGGAGGTACTATTTTTCTGTGGGTGATTCAGCTATACCTTTTTGCAAGCTTTGAACGCAACCCACCGAAGACGGTCATTAAAAATGTCTCACAGGCCACAATCTTTCAACGAGAGCCTGAAATGGGCACCAGCCAGTACACCTATATCAGCGCACTTCTAACCGCAAGCAATAAACTTGTAGTGGGCGTTAAATGCCAGGGGTCGGGACAATTTTAGTTGTCAGCGCATCGCAAATCTTATGCAGAGGCGCAATATATCATGCCTCATGTTATCTCAGGCATGCCGCGGGAGATACGGAGCCACGCCCCTCTTGCGTTGTCGTTTTAAGAAGCGTTTTTTGTGGAAATTCAAGTAGCTTTGTCTTGTCCCAAACTTCTAGAATTGTAGCTGTGTTCTTTTCACGCCTACTTGGGGCGAGTGCTCTTCAAAATGTTGACCCCTGTCGTTTGCCAAAACAGCAGCCTTGATATACAAGGAACGCACTTCAAGCTACTCTCCAGCCAACACCTCAGAGTCCAAGATTTCTCATTTCTGGCCGAAAACCCCGGAGTGTGTATCGGCTGAGTCGAGCCCAGCTTCCGTCTTCGCCACATCACATTCCAGAACACAAAATACTTCCATGTCGTGGCAGCTCTGCCAACTGATGTCCCTGATGCGATAGATAATGTGCTCGCCTCCAATACATCTAAGATGCCCTACGACGACCTGAAAAGCAGAGTCCTGATACGTCTATGGGTTTCCGAACAGAGAAAGCTGCCACAACTCTCATTTCAAGAATAGCTCGATGACCAGCCCTGTCGCAACTACTACTGCTAATGCGTCAGCTACTAGGCCAACAAGCGTCAGAGGAGCGCCCAGAGCAATTGCTTCGTGAGTTGTTGTTGCAGAGACTGCCACAGTTGACACGATTGATACTCGCTGGCTTGAACGACGTAACTCTTGAGATCTGGCTGAACTCGGAAACTGCAGCAGCGACAGCACCGAGGAATCAAACTTGGCTATTGCTGCATCGAGATGTTCGAACATGCGGAATGGTTAGGTCGCTTAGAGGACACAGCTCACCGACTGGCTGCAGCAGTCAAAAACTTCGCCCTATTCAACAAACTCCACCCAACACGGCATTGCTCGTCGTCCCGTGCTCGAAGTGCGCAGTACCAGGACAAGTCAAGCGAGAGAGAGTAGAGATATGTCTGCTGGTACCGCCATCATTTCAGAAAGCAAGGCACTCGCTGCGCCAAACCTTGTTCTTGGACGAAAAATGCACCGGGCCGATACTAACAACGGAATGCGGCTCGGGTCATCGCTTAAGCTGCCTCTTCTTTGTGGTCGACCACATCACCGGCAGACATCTTGTTGATACCGAAGCTAAGCTACTACCAGCAACAGCTCAACATCGCTGACGTGGCAAGTCCATTTACAGTATAATTGTAGTCATTAATACTGCTATTGTCTCATATGAGGTTTAGTCGATGATGCTAGACATAGGACTCAGGCACACATATCAATGGCTTTTCGTAATTGTCGACGTTAGAATTGCGATCCTGGTAGCCGACTTTCTGAGCCACTTAGTCTTGACGCCAGCGTTCCCGATCATCCTCTCAAGATCCATGTCACTTGGCTCGTGGTTGTCGAACTGGAGTCTTACCTGTCCACATGCGACATTTGCACTTTAAACCTAGAGTTAAACTTTCAAAAGACTATGTGGAGTCTCCCCAAATTGTCAAACCTGGGAACACCTAAATGCCAATCAAGCGCAAGGTAACGAGTCCTATTGTCACTACTGGAACGGCCATCTCCGCTTGACCTATGTGGCTCACTAGACCACTGTTACGAAGCGCGCCTCCGACGACGTTACGAAGGGCGCCGCGAATCTCGCCATTGCCACCACTGTTACGAAAGACGGCGACGCCCACACGGTCCCGAAGGCGCCACTGCTCCGATCTCCGCCGACACGGTCACCAGCCGCTTGGTTGCATAGGTTTCTCAGCTCGCGACTGCTTCTGCGCAGAGCTAATAGACGAGCATACGAGACGGCGGTGAGTTAAACAAGGTTTATGTAGAGCATATATACAGAGGCGTTACCAATTCGGCACTGGGACCGACATCTTAGAGACCCGAAGAGCCAAGCCGCTCTCCTCTTACACACAGTCAGCCGCCGCTAGTTCTACCACTTGTTCCAGCTCGGCACCATTCGATCTTCTGCCCCGTCGTGGTAGTCTAGTGGCTAAGGTACTCGGCTGCTGACCCGCAGGTCGTGGGATTGAATCCCGGCTGCGGCGGCTGCGTTTCCGATGTTGGCGGAAATGTTGTAGGCCCGTGTGCTCAGATTTGGGTGCATGTTAAAGAATACCGAGTGGTCAAAATTTCCGCAGCCCTTCACTACGGCGTCTCTCATAATCATATCCTGGTTTTAGGACGTGAACCCCACAAATCAATCATCAATCATTATTCGACCTTTTTCCAGCATTAGGTATTTTGTGCTGCACATGGTGCCAAAACAAGAGCCTCGTAACGAGCGGCCTTGTAGTTGTTATCGGGCACTCAATGCTGTAACAACGGCAGACTCATTCCAGCGCTCACCACACATGAACGACCATGGTCGCTAAGCTCGATGTGATAGCCGCTTATCGCCAGATTTCAGTAGAACAAAGTGACATCCACAAGATGCCCTTGGCGATACCTTTCGGCTCGTTTGAATTTGTATGCCGTACCCACTGAAGAATGCAGCACATACGTTCAGACAATTTATGAATCAGGTCACTCTCGGACTGTATTTGTCTCCGTCTACTTAGACAATATTTTGGTCACGAGCCATTCTTCTGCTCTCTCGTTTAGGTGAAGTTTCTCGCGGCTTTGAGAGGCACAGGTTGACACGTCTCGCCATGGTCAGTCACCGTCTTCTCAAGACGGCGCTAAGCCTGGCTGTCGTTGGGAGTGAGGTGCAGGTTGAAAGCGTGGTACAGCGCGAGGATCGGGATGTTGCTGACGCGCATGGCAACGCACTCGGAGCAGGAGCATCTTCGAGAGATTCTGAATGGTTCGTCCAGGTCACCTGCGGATCGAACGGTGGAGCACTGCGCTAGCCAACCTGTGCTTCAGTGGAAAGCACGCGGCGCTTTCGACACGTTGTCGACGGCGTTGCCGATGATGGCGCCGTCAAGGATTCACCAGCGTTGGCCTTCCGCTGTCGGCACTTCCGCTCAGCTTCCTCGGCTCACGTCTCGTCGGTGTTGCCGGCGCGTTGAAGGCGCTTGTGCTTCGTCTCATTGGCTCACTTCTCGTCAAGTGTTACTCGTGAGCCATTTCATTTTTGGAACGCAATTGGAGTGTTTGACACGCACCTCATCGCTTTCGTTGGTCTTGCACTGTCGATGCTTGTGTTCAGCTTCTTTGGCTCACGCCTCGTCAGTATTGAAGGTGTGACGTCACAATTCGCTGAAGTGATTGGATTTGCTAACCCTAGCATTGATGGTGACGGTCGGATTAGACCAAATCACGTCTGCGCTTGTTACGGCTGGCGAGAGAGCTTCGCTCTTCGGCGCCCTCTCTGTCGCAGGTAAACGAGCCAAAACAGTGTTCATTTGATGTGCGCTTGAACGTTTTGAATGGTGGGAACGGCCAAGCGAAGTGACGTCACTGCGCACTGCGAGGGAAGGCGTGACCAGCTTCACATCGCCCCAGCAGCTGCAGAGAGGGTTGCGTGGTGCTGCGCATCGGCACAGAGACGCAGACGGACTATGTTACACGGGCTAATCAAACAGCTGCTTCGCATTTCAAACCACCAGGCTTGCGTGGAAACCGCAGCACTATCACAGCAAAAGATAGAAAAGCGGCCTTTCGGCACCCTTTTCTAACGCTCGTTCCGTAGCTGGTGCAAGTACACTTGCAGGGTGCCCACTACGCCATAAATCATTGTTTAGTAGGCAGCCATTTATTATGCGATCTTTCGTCACACTTCTGGAACTTTTGTAACCACTCCACCTTCGCACGGAACATTGTGCAATTTTTGGGGGGGGTTGTGGCTGACGATGATGAAGAATTATGCCAGAAGCTTTTGTAATCCTCACACTCCCCCACAGTGGTTATATGCCAGAGGTATTAGGTGAACAAAATAAAGCTCTTTTAAAGAGTTGGAGCGTTAGACTAAGCACCCTGTGCGCAGTTCACCTGGTTATTCTACTTCTGTTCTAAAATGCTTTATTGCTCGTAATAACGCGATTCTTTTCCCGATAATAAACCCGCCTAAGGCCACTTTGCACTAGAGTCCCAGCCACCAACGTGGCTGAGTGGTAGAACACTGGGCTAGCACACAAGGAAGCTGGGTTTGAGCCCCGCTGTGTTCTTGGTATCTTTGTTTACTAAGTTTTTTTATTTGGTGCAATAGTGGTTACTGACATAGGTGGCTGTGGCGGCAGCGGTCGCGGACAACCACCGCACCGCACGCGACGCGTGTTCGGATCTCATAACAGCTTACGCTGTAAAACACATGACCCTAAATTCCTTCTCCGCCTCAGGAGGCTATTGCACGGTGTGTCTTCGAGGCTAAGAACATGTAGTTTTGCGGACGAGTTTTTTCTTATTATTGCGGAAAAAGAAGTACACATTTTGGGGAATATATTAGAAGAAAATGAATCTATTTATATTGCATGTACAGATAATGTGAATGCTGTTTGCGCTGTATGTAAAAAAGGCGAAAAATCGCTCACCATCCAAGGGCTAGTCCACTGCCATTTTCCTGGCGCGTTTGTCTGAAAAGTTGCAGAATAATAAAGCTTGCTTTTAAAAATGCTATAACTTTGGCGAAGGTGGTGCGCTGTACCCCAAAGCGGAACCGAATTGCCATCATATGATGCTTTTACAGTTCAACCCCACATACTGCATATAACACCATACTAGACCGAAAGATTCAGAACAAAGTCTATGCAGATTTCTCGCATTCTTTAAATTGCTTTCACGAGAAGCAGGCAGCAATTACCTGTCCACGCTTAAATTTCTGGCTTTCAGCCTCATCTTAAGAGTTTCATGACATGACAAGAACTTTATTGGACTACCGGAGCGTCTCGATGCAATAGTGGGCATCGATCACACAATCTACGCAGACGACGTGACCGTGTGGACGATAGCAAATACGAGCATCGTTGAAATGCAATAGATATAATACAAAGGGCCATCCGAGAGGTGGAGCGGCACCTCGAAGGCACGGGACTCGTCTGCTCTCCCGATAAATTGGAAATCCTCCTGCACAGCCCGCGCAAGAAAGAACCTCAACCGCAGGCTGTAGTTCATGCTCGTCGCTTGGACATACACGTCGCGACGAAGCAGGGGAACCAAATACCAATGGTGCCAAAAATACGAATGCTCGGCCTGTGGCTGTAAGAGAAAGGCGCCAACCACGAGCTGGTTGGACGACTGCAGAAAAAGGGGCCACTGCAACGTACCTTGTGTGTGGAATAGCGAAAAAAGAAAAGGGATGAAGGAACACAACGTGGTGAAGTAATTCCAAGCGTACGTGCCGAGCCACATAGCGTACGTCGCCACCTACGCCGACGGGAACAGAAGCAAAAGAGAGAAACCTAATGCGGCGATTCATCGGGCATTCAAGGTAGCCCTGGGTGTGCCCCAGTACACGGAAACCTATAGGCTACTTGAGCTGGGCACGCACAACACCGTCATGAGACAGCGGAAGCGCAGAGGATCACGCATCTCAAGAGTTTGTCGGGCACCCGAACGGTTAGAAGCATTCTTGGCCTGCTCGAGGTTTGATATCATGAGGTGCGGCGACTGAAGGAAGCATTGCTACCGGAAGTCACGTACGCCATACTGACAGAAAACATCCCTAGGAACATGGACCCCGTTCACGACTTGCAAAGATGCAAATGCAGAACTGCAGCAATCCTGAAGGCACACGGAAGCCAAAAGGGCGTCCTCTGCGTCGATGCTGCCAGGTATCCACAGTCAGCCGGCGGCGGTGACGGGGGACGCTCAGAACCACCCCCGCTAACCGTGAACGACCGAGACGGTGACGGGGCATGCTTTGAACCACCGTCGCTACCCGTGAACGAGCGAGACGAAGTGAAGGCGCCAACGCCACCATCACTGCTACTTATACTACAAGAGTGACAGCAGCGTCAGCGGCAACATCAGCTGCAAGTTCGGCCAGTCGCGATGGCACCTGCTTTCTCTATGGTGGTTCTCGGTACAGCGGGAAAGGTTCCTATCACGGCAATGGCGCGGCTGTCATCAGCCAAAGCTGCAGAAGAGATTGTCATAGCTTTAACTCTAACCCAGAATGGTGCGCATGACGCCCTGATTATTAGCGATTCTAAATTAGTGATTTGGAGCTATATTAAACTATGTGTGTCCTAGGAGGTAACACGCATGCTTAACGCCATGGCTGGGGACTTCGTGTCAGCTAGATTACCGACAAGACACTTAAGTGACTGCCCGCGCACAATAGGGGACATAGCATCTATCAAAACCAACAGGCGTAAAATTAGCAGCCACAAAGCAACCAGACAAAGACTCACCGCCATCCCACCCAATCATAACGAGCGCACCAATCTCGTTGAGAAAGACATTTTACCCAGTGAGCAGCCGCCACCATGGTTGAGGGGGGCCTCGGCGGAGGCATGGCGGTGGTCACAGGCACCGGTACTGCCACAATGACTCCCTCCACCATCTCTGTTTATGGGGTAACTTAAGTTGGCGCAGAAGAAGCAAGTCAACAGATGTGCGTCGACTGATATGCAGATGAGTTTCATGTCATGTACCACGACGTGCTAGGGCACTATAGAAAATACCAGAAGAAATTTCCACAACCCAATGTGCGCCTGTACAGGTCGTAGGCGGTGGAACTAAGAAGGCTGCAGACGGACACGTTCAGCAACCCCTACCATATGCACCGCCTGTGGCCCGCGCTGCACCCATCACCTGGCTGGCTGTGGTGCGCGCACGACCGGGCTGATATTGCACATATGCTTTGACAATGCGAAAGGAACGAAGGTGGGGCACAAAAAAGGATGACATCAACTGAGGAACCCTCCGAAATGGAACGCCTTGTTGTGCGACGACAAACCACCCTTCTTAGCGAGGTCCTCGAAGACCAGGTGTGGGCCGTTCAGCGGGCCAGGGCCATCGCTGAGGGCATCGAAAGATGTTCTTCGAACGATGTGTCCCCACCAGCCTAGCCGCGGGCACCGCCACAACTGGTGGGAAAATAAAGTTCACGCCACTTAACTTTATTGCAGTCCTGAGGGAATGATATTTAAGGGTACTGGAGGCCTCTCTAGAACAAGTTAGTGGCTCCACCCATAATGGTACTGGAAATCGAAGATCCATCGCGATATGATGGATCTTCTCTTGGCGGAATGGAGTTGAGTTTGAAGGCTGCGGCTCTTCATAGGTGCATCGCTATAAACCCTGGCAGGTATGCGCCACAAGCATTAGGCTAGCCCCACTAACCTTCTGCGACCTCAATGAGATATCGAAGACGGTGGAAACAGAAAGCAGAGGGAAGGAGAGTGACGACGGTGATCACTTGGAGTGAAGACTGGAGCCCGGGCTGGCAGCGCTTTAAGCCTAGTAAAGAGAGGAACGGTAAGGCGAGGAGGCGGCCATGAGGAAGGATCCGATCATTAAGCGTCGTTAGGCGTCCGATCGTAAAGCGTCAAGAAATATTGAAGACAAAGTGGAGGCAATAACGTAAACGAGTAGTGAAGCGGAGTTGACGTGGAGCAAAAGGGCTTCAATGAAAATGATGAAATGTTTCGGATAGAACGAGAACCGGCGCATTCAGCATGGTATGGCCGATGGCTTTGGATGGTTTTGGATAGGCATGGTTAAATGCTATGTGCTCATGGTTTAAAGGAATGAAGGAATCATATGGTTACGTTGCTATGATGCTGAGAACGTGTTGAAGACATATAAGAAACAAAGGCAGAAATGAAAGAAAACGATACAGAAAAAATTGTTTCGAAAAAACATAGGAGTAGGAAGAAAAAGCGTAGAAAGAAGCTAGAAAAATAAAGTGAGAAGCTCGACCAAATATTTTAAGACTTAACTTCCCTCTCAATGCTGATTCTATCTAGACCTAATTGCCCATCTCATGGCTAGGCTTGGCTGTTAGTGTAACGAAAACTTGCTAGCTTCATTTTGGGAAAGCTGCCCCAATTTTAGGAACGTAGTGCTTTGGGGGAGCGGCTGCTCATCTGTACATATCATCTGGCGGAGTCATGCTCCCAAGAAAATGCGCAGTACAAGTCTAAAAATACTACGAATCCTCAAATACTCACCAAAATAACTAAGAAGGCCGTAAATAAAGTGAAGGACTGGAATTATCACGATGTAAACCCTTTAATAGGGTAATGTGGTTAAAACGCTTTAAAAACGCGCGGCTAGCACCCACGCCACGCAAGCGATGGCGCCACTGCTTTGCCAAACTCGCAACAGTTTTTTTCTTTTTTTACTTTTCCAGCCTTTTCTTCAATACATTTAGAGGGAGGGTCACAACCTTATGAAGCTCAATGTATGCGAGAGGCGCCTCAGCTTCCCCTATGAACTCTGCATGCCTACCTATAACATACGTCATCAGCGGTTTTGTTAACAAAACAGTGAGAACTACGAACTCAAAGTATTGGGTGTCTGCACTATGTATTTCCTCAGGTTTGCCGGTTTAGTATGTACATTTAGCGGATGAACTAAAACTGCACCAATTTTCTAATTGGTGCCGTTCTATTGAAACTAATCTGCTTTGTTATTATCTACCCTAACCTGTACGAATATTTGCATTGTGATTGTCTGTAATGTCATGTATTGAAGCTGCCCTATGTGTGCACATGTAGGCACCTCTCATAATACCTAAACACAGAAAATACTTTATTTTGGGGGTTACAAATTTTATGCAAAATGGGATTTTACGTACGGCAGCAATACGTCGTTGTGTCACTTCAAAGAATCAAGGCAAATTAGCAAGTACATCGTCCACCAACCCTAAGTTCCCGCAATTGAATGAAAATGATATAGAAATAAAATTAAGAAAGCATATCTTAGCAGTATTCAAGTACATTTACATACAATTACAGCAGTGTGAACGAATTAAACATGTTCACACTGTTTAAGCACCAGACGTTTCAAAAAAGAAAAATATGTAATAATAAAAAAATGATGTTAGGGTAATACGTGATACGCTTTAAAGTAAGAAGTAATAAGCAATGCGCCTCTTAATTCAGAATTCAGAATTCAGAAGTAATAGGCCTCTTAATTCAGAATTACTCTCCTTGACTATGTTCCATTGCCACATGGTCGTAACGGTAATGAACACAGCATTTGGTGCTAATTACTAGGCAAATTTGTATTTACTATGCAAATCCATTTTCTAGGCAAGCTTGTTTCCAGGAAACAAAATTACAAATTGGAGGCAATACACACTGTACACTGATAGTGGTGATTCGAGTGGCCGCCATCGCTGGTCTCATCTGTAGTAAAATGCCACGGCATTTATGCAAATGGCATGCAAGATTATAGCAGCATCACTGCTGGCCATGTTAGTTTCAGAATAGGCTGTACTGTTTGCACGCCGCGTCTTGGTATGTAACAGTATTATAAAGTAATTTGAAAGGCGTCCTTGCATTTGAGTGCGGTTTCCGCAAGGTCGGGGTTACACGTGTTCTGAAAAAGTTACGTAAAAAAGAATGAGAAGAATGCGTGGCATGCTTCTTATATATGAAAACTATCAAATGAATATACAAAATTCACGTTACTCTTTTATATGACTATTCGTTCTAACCCCACAAGTGAGGGAGTCCTTTGAAAAAATTTTATAAGCACGCATGAGCCTAATTAGAAACATACCTTGTTCTTATCTGCGAGAGCCATTAGTACTGAGCTTGAGAATAAAAACAGTGACCAAAGGCCGTGTGCAGGCATCGTTGTGGTTTTGCTACAAATAGTGAAATGATCAATTCTAATTAAAACATCTGTTACCTAGAGCCGCTGATATACCCCCTTTCCTAGGCCTTACACCTTGAGATGACACCGTGAACGGAAGGGCGCACTAGAAGAGTAAGTGGAGTTTGTAAAATATTCGCTATACGTGGGCATTTGGAGCATTTGAAAACTGTATGTGGGACTCCTTTTCCGTGTCTTTAAAAATGGAAATATCAACCACCTCTATTGTAGGTAAGAGTACTCGCCGTGGTTTCAATGTCTTTGCAAAGCATTCTTGAGCCGCGTCGCTAATTTCTCATTTGAATATGGACGTTATTTAACATAACTTAGGGCATTTCTGAAAAACTGTCTCCGTAAGAACCATTGTCCTCATTAAGAAGCACTGAAAGAAATATTATCTATAAAAGGCGAGTTTAAGGCACCCTCGGGATATTTGACTGTTCTTAGGAAGTAGTAATGAATATCAAAATAATGTATCCGGCATGTTTTATTCGAGCTCGCTTGGTGTTCGTTTCTTTTGCGACTTGTTCAATGCATAGCAGAAATAAAGCACCTTTCACAAAATACCGTCCAGAGAACGTAACTAAAACAAATTTTTTTGAATGGTGCTAAAGCCCTTTTATACATTTTGATGCGCATGCTTGACTGTGTGCTTATTTATGTACGAATGCAGAGCTGAAACGTTTTTTATATTTATGTGTGTTAATACTCCGTTCTGTGCAGCAGCGACAGCGCTACTTTCTAGCGGCCAAATACTACTGAAAATCCGTCAGGCAGGCTCGAGGCGAAATACCTAGGTATATATGGTATTTACGTTAGTTATAGTTCGTGAAGATTTTTATAGTATGCAGAAATGTGCATGGAAGCCCATATACTTTTCCAAACTATAGAAGATCGCCTCCTGGCTATGTGTTGCAGCGTCAAAACTTATATTTTAGCTCCATTACCATACTTGAACGACGCTTTGCGAAATCCTGTGCGTACTAAGGAAAAGTGTGCGAACTAGAATTGACGTATTTGCCGAACGGGACCCGAGGTATCTTGCGTCAAGCCTGCCTGACAGATTTGCTGTAGTAGTAGGCTGCTAGAAAGTAGCACTGTTCTGCTGCTCAGGACGTAATGTTTACGCACGTACGCATAAGAAAATTTTCAGTTTGGAATTCATGTATGATTACGCGCACATTGAACAATAAACAACAACAATAAACGGGTCATTACACCCAATTTTTTACCATAATCGTGTTGTGTGGGTTGGTGCTTGTATCTTCACAAAGAAGATGACGAAATTTCATGCATTCGGTCATGCCGGTAATTCATAATCAAATATTTTTATAAATGAGCGAGTGGCCCAGTGATTGGACAACACTGGCGCGCTTCTTATCAGTGACTTAACGAACCGCTTGCTCCGCGACCTTCTGCATGGTGTGCAGTACTCAGGGGGATCATGTTTCTTGGTCAGCTGCGCTTGCAACCGAGTTGTTTCAGCGTTGTGCAACGTGCCACTGGAACTGAATGACTTGCAATAGTTGAAGCAATGACACAAGACGTCGTCTCCGCTTCTGCTGCTCGATGAATCATTGCCCGAATCTTGAGCTCATGATGGCGCTAACGACATGGCGATGTTACCGGTACCACCTCGCAACACTTGCGACATGTGCGGATCACGTGACAAGCAACACTCGCAACACAGTTGATTGATTGATTTGTGGGGTTTAACGTCCCAAAACCACCATTTGATTATGAGAGACGCCGTAGTGGAGGGCTCCGAAATTTTGAACACATGGGGTTCTTTAACGTGCACCCAAATCTGAGTACACGGGCCCACAGCATTTCCGCCTCCATCGGAAATGCAGCCGCCACAGCCGGGATTTGATCCTGCGACCTGCGGGTCAGCAGCCGAGTACCTTAGCCACTAGACCACCTTGGCGGGGCACTCGCAACACAGTGAACACACTGACCGCGTGCCGATGGTGCCGTTTGGCAGCAGACGATGGCACTGCTGCCGTCGGTTTGTGACGTCATGCACACCACGGGAAAATGGCAGTCGCCGGTGGTAGGCGGAGTTTACAGCCGAAGACTTCTACGGCTTATTTTGGACTGAAATAATATTTCACAGTCCAGTTTTCACACGTGTACACGCACATTCCGCCTTCTAACTTTGTTTTTCACCGAAAACCGCAAATTGTTGCGTGACCATGTCATGACCTGAGAAGTTGAGACAGGTGCCCCGTGAGATTCGTGACCTCATCACCGTGGCACCGATACCGAGGAATGTCCATCCCGAGCACAATCGTGGTAGGCGACGGGCTAGAGCTGCCACTCTTCTCAAGCAGATTCACAGTGAGGAGCACGGCGTCAGCTTTGTCGATGCGGCAGCTTACCGTAGGAGCCGCGCCTTCTCAGCAGTCGTCGTCGACTCCAAACAACAAATCACCAACTGCGCATCGGTTCACACTGACGATCCGACGATTGCCGAGCAAGTGGCCATCGCCCTGGCCATCCTGGAAGGTGAAAGGGAGGTCATCTATAGTGACTCTAGGTCAGCTATTCGCGCTTTCGAGCGCGGTGTAATCTCCAAGAAAGCCCTGCGCGTGCTCCAAAGTGGTGGCCGCGATGGCATCAAGCACCACGTACTGATTTGGTTTCCTGCACATGTTGGACAGGTCCAAGGCGCTCCCCCAAACCTCAACGAGTCTGCCCACGAGGCCGCGCGCGCACTAACCGACCGCGCTGGTTCCGGGCAACGATTCGGGGCCAACGGGGTTGCGGAAAACAGGGACGCGCCTGTCACGTACAACGAAATAACAAAATATTTTTACCTCGCGCGGAGACTATGTCCACTCCCTCATCCAAATCTTAATAGGCCACAGGCCCTTACGCTCAGACTACTGCAGACCGACACGTACCCTAACCTGAGATCCCTTCACGCTATTTATCCTGATGTGTTTCCCAATGACGCTTGCCCCGCATGTGGGGATGTATCCACGCTGGCGCACATGCTCTGGGAGTGCAAGGCAATGTACACTAACCCCAACACTACATCGGTCAGGTGGGAGGCGGCCCTACGCAGCTTCCTCTTAGCCGACCAACTTTGGGCCGTCCAGCAGGCCCGCGGAGCGGCCGGTAGGCTTGGCCTAACGGTCCCGACATGGGAGTCGCCCGCTGCGCGCTGACGCGCGCCTTGCAGGACCTCAATAAAGTTTCGCAACCAACCGTGTCATGACCCCTTCAAATTATCGAGCATCGAGCGTCGGTAACAGTCGCCGACTTAATTGCTAAGCACATGCTCCCTCATGGAATCGCCTTGAGTATAAGCCTGCTTCGGTGTCGCTTGTGTCGGCTGGGAGCCCTATTTGTCCAAGACCATTTCTTTATTTTTTATTTATTTACAGAGTACTGTCGATCCCCAATGGGGATTATTTCAGGGGTGAGCATCACTGTCACAACTTTTGACGTTTGAAACAAGAAAAAGCAGAATAATAAAGAACACATAATCTGTGAACCCAGCAGTACGGCATAGAACAATCATACATAGTTATTTGAACGATAACCAAGTACGAAGTACACCAATGGTACACCTAAAAAAGAGGAGTCGAGAAGAAACGAAGCACAAGAAGAGGAAAACACAGTTTGAATATTTTTATCAAGGAACCGTATTAAACAATAAATATATGCAAACAAGAGTTTTAGTATGACAATTGGAAACAGGAAGGACTGCGTGAAGAAAAACAGGTGATCACTCTACATGCTAACTACGTTAGAATAGATCAGTGCCTTCAATTAGTTTCATAGAGTTCTCTAATGTTGGCTGCTGTGTAATGACTGGATTCAGCGTGTTCCATTCTCGAATTATGCGCGGGAAGAACGAATAGGAAAAAAATATTATTAGTAAATGAGTATTCTTCAAGTTCCCATGCATGGCTTCGCCTCGTCGGTCTAGTATCTCGAAAGCTCAAGTAAAGATCTGGGTTTGTGCGGAATGATCAGTTTAAAAGTAGATAAAGAAGTTTGAGCCGGAAAACCTTTGCACGACTTTCAAGGGTGGCTAGACCAGCACGATGTAGTAGAGCAGTAGGTGAGTCGTTGCGCCCATATCTGTTGAAGATAAAGTGCACTGCTTTCCCCTGAACGCTTTCCAGTATAGTGATACTATTCGCAGTGTGAGGGAACCACACAATATTAGCATATTCTAAGACCGGGTGGACAAATGTGACGTAAGCAAGAAGCTTCGTTTCATGTGTGGCGAATGACAGGGCCCGTTTATTAAAAAAATAATCTGCTCATCGCTTTTTTGGACACTTGACGCACGTGCTCTGTCCAACTAAGATGAGTTGAAATTGTGTTACCAAGGTATTTGTACTGGTTATCCCTTCATAGTGGCACATTATTAAAATGGTATTGAAAATCAAACTTAGACACCTGGTTGGTAATTGACAAGTTTTGTCAATGTTTATAGTCATTTGCCAATCAGCGCACCACTGAGATATTTTGTTTATTGTAGTACTCAACTTCACCTGATCATCGTGATGACGTATTCCATGGTAAAGCATACAGTCGTCTGCAAAGAGTCTGAGTTTAACGTTAGCGTAGTTAGTTATGTCATTTATATTTAATAGGAACAAAACTGGAGCTAGTACAGACCCCTGCGGGACGCCTGACAACACTGGAGCTAGGTCAGAAGTGTAGATTCCACGCTATACGTATTGGTGACGGTCAGTTAAGTAATTAGTTATCCATTGGAAGATGGGGCCATCGCCTAACAAGTGATTAAGCTTAAGTAATAGTTTCGGGTGTGAGACGCGGTCGAATGCCTTCGAGAAGTCGAGAAAAATTACATGAGTTTGAATACGTTCACTTATGCCGAGAGACAGGTCATGAAGTGTTTTGACGAGCTGTGTAACTGTAGATAGTCCTGGTCTAAAGCCGTGCTGGTTGGAATGCAGAATGTTCTTTGACTCAATAGAGCTATTTCGAAGTTTTAACACAATATGTTCAATAATTTTGCTACTAGTGCAGGTGATCGAAATAGGCCTATAATTAGAAGCACTAATGGCATTATTTGATTTAAATATTGGAGTAACTTGGGCAATTTTTAATTCAGCTGGAATGCAGCCATCTGCCATTGATTTGGAGTATATTAAATAAGAATATTTACTGACTGGTTCTGCATATTGTTTAAGGAAGTCATTTAGGATTCCGTCTGGACCACTACTTTTTTTTCATTGATGCCTAAAAGCAGCGATATAATGCCAGCCTCTGGTAAAGAAGGCGTGCCTAATATTTGGTTATCCTGATTTTAAAAGGAAGCGTTCATGTTTACAGTGCCAATATCGACTGTAAAAACCGAACGAAAGTAACAGTTGAAATCGTCAGCTCTTGCTTGGTCTTCACCGTCTGGTGAAGGTTGTTTCAGTCATTTTTGTGCTGATATAAATCCAGAGTTTGTGGGGAGAGTTTTTAACAAACTCATTCAATGTGGACCCGCAGAACTTCTGTTTCGCGTTACGCACCTTGTCCTTAAGTTATCTAGTGAGTGAGTTTAGTGTAGAACGGTAGCCTGAAACATTCCGGTTTTTGTTAGTTTTACGCAACCTGTTGATTTTGCGTTTAGTATGAATTATTTCACGTGTGATCCACGGATTGTGTTTTTGAGTTGATTTAAAAGCCATTGGGACAAAGTTCCGCATACAATGCATGACATGGAATTTGAATTTCAGCCAGACCGTATCAACGCTAGAGCAAGCATCAGAACAAAGGTAAAATAAAATAGTGTGCTCGTGTACAAGGTACGTCATTATAGCCGCATCATTGGCCTGGTTAAATGTGGGTATTTCTTGTTAAATACGGGCTATGATGCTCTTTTCCGCGTCTGCGCTGCGGCAAAGAGCATCATACAAAAAGAAGTCGGGTAGATCATAGAAAAAAACTTCAGGGAACGATCGAGTAGCCCGAGTGCTACCCCTGCGGTCTTCGTGGGGAAATGAGCAACTTATAACTAGTGGCCCACTTATGCGTCCAGCGGCGGAAAGCGCCAAAGCGCTGACACACGCAGGTGGGCACATAAGTGGCACATAAGTACAGACACACACACACACACACACACACACACACACATATATATATATATATATATATATATATATATATATATATGCCCAAGTGCTGAATTAGCGAACAAATGCAATCAGCAAGTGTATACTGCTGGCGTTGCCTGTGTTCTCTACATCCTGCCCTCGTCATTTTAGTGACACGCTTATCTTTATAAACAAAAGCAATTACAAGGTATAGGCAGATATAAGCAGATCTTTCTGGAAGACGTTGGCGCATGCAAAATAAGCGTACTTCATCGGAAACGTGGAAATCGTGATAGTTTAACACTCATTGAATAACTCTACAACGCATTTTATGGTGTGAGTAGGCGTCTACAGCGTTCATTGTTTTTATTTTTTATTATAGTCTTAGAGATAAAATCTAATTCTTCATGGAAGGATCCTTGCGTCCATTCTTGGGGCAATGGCTTTCGTGAATTCAAACTTATTGTACGCTGATAAGAATACCATCACTAGACATTTCTCGCTTTGAATGAGAGTGGCCAGACGGAAGCGAATACGTTAAATGTTGGCTCCAGGAAGCCGCGGGGGTTAAACGCGTATGTTACTTTTTTCTTAAGCTAATCAGCAAGTTTGAATACCTTAACGTGCGCTGGCTAAAATTTCCTGCTCAAGGCTGTTGAATATAAATTCGCAGACCAGAATGTACTATACCGAGGCCTTTAATGCGCCGTTAACGTTTAAGTGTCTCCAAATTGTATACCTGTTTCACCCACTATTTCGGGAAAGAAGTGCATAGATTGGTTGTATTGTTTCGTCTGGGGCTGGACGTGAGGAAAAGTAATCACAGTGTGACTTTGCCGATAATGTATCATACACACTAGCATATTCAAACTAGCACAAGATGACCTCAATGCATAGTTCATAGTCCATATTCCGATTCCATAGGCCCACTTACGCAGCACACACCCAGATGCTTACATCGAGGGTTCAAATTGAATTGAGGCTGAAGCAGCAAGGCCCTAATGAAAAGGAACCTTCAAAGATAGTAAAAGGAGAAAGTGATTCGAGAATCAAGCGGGCGTCAAAAATAACATAGTTTAATTAAAAAATAAATGAACGTGGTCAGGGCACGCCGCTCGTATACCGACATACTCAATCAACCGCATATGTAGAAAGCCCGTGGTAATTCAGGCGAGAACATGTCGGTGCAAATGTCCCAGTGCAAATGTTTGAAACTACTGAGCCTCAGAAGCCACTTATCTGATTGTAAAGGATGCAAAATACAGTTCAGTGGTGAAAGCGGGATGCTGTCATTTGTCCACCAGCCAAATTCTGAGGGCATCGTGGAGCACCAAAATATATTGTTAACTATATGAAACGTATTATAGTTTCAGATATATTGATAATCTTACAAAGCTAACTAGATAGAAGCGCAAGTGTTGCAGAAAGTTCATATTGCGAATTATCGTTGTAAATAAGGCTAAATAGCACCTTCGTGACTGAACGCTAGCATGGCGCTATTCCGCAAACGCTTTAAAAGCGAAGTTATCTTTGTAGATATTGCATTGTATTCTCAAGGAACATCATTTATAAAGCACAAAAATTGGCAGGAACATGGAGCGGCAGTGGATTGAAAGTACGAGAGGCTGTTGCTGCATTAATACCGCCTGTGTGCCGATATTTGTAATTAACACGCACAGGCGCATTCGGAGTAGCGCTGGTGCTAATACTACTTCAGAGCATCAACATCTAAAACAATACGCACTTGCAATTGTCACGTAGGTCTCCAAGGTCAGTAATCGGATAGCATACTTTCTGGGAAGGTACCATAAATTTGCATCACAAAGTGCCCGCTTGACCAATACCAATGAAGAAGTTAAATCCTAGTTTGAAGAAAACACCTAATACCTAAAAAATGTAATTATATTTTATTCTTGAGGTAAAGCTTTTGTGACCGAATCCCATGTTAAATAAAAAGAACGGCCCTAATGTACTGATGTTTTGAAATCAAAATTTGCTGCTTGCCCGTATGTTAGTCAGTATGCCTTCCTAGTATTAGGTGTACGAAGTATACCAGTGACGTTGAACAATTTAACTCTCAGTATATAAATACCACACCACGTATTGTCAATAAACAATGATTCAGTAGAAACCATGCTAGAGGGTCAAAGAGATACCATGATCTATCCAAAAAAATTGATCCATTGTTCAAATTGTTCAAGCACCTCACAAATTGCGCCCACATAGAAAGGTGCTCATAACTATTTTCCATATTCAAAATAAGGTCACTAGCCTGACTACTGATTCCGATTCACTGCGTTTCTGGGTTTCTATTAAATCGTCATGCGCAAAGAGTGTTGTGACGAATAGTTTTTTGACATCGCTAAGGTTGTTTCTACCAGTTAAACCGCAGCACCCTCTCACAGTGATGAAAAGTCAGGCTGGCTTTGTACCTATGTCGAAACACAGCGTGCACGCAAAAGCTTGGTATACGCGGGACGCATGCAGTTCTAACCAGCGCATTGAAGGATCTGTAACAAAGACGGCGACCGAGATCGACTCTAAACAAACAGAAACTTCGCCAGGTGACAATGGAGTACAGTTTGGCATTAGCGATGTGCTGGCCGCTTCAGAGAGGGCAGAAGGATGACGAAAAGAAGGGGCGCCCTGCCTTTACACTGTTTTGCATATTTACGAAATTTTAGCGGTTTCAAGTGAAGGTATTCCTTTCAGTTACTAAATAAGAGTAGCTGTACAAGCGAGTGTTATGCGGATGACCAAATACACGTGTTAGAATACAATATAGCGACATCAGTCGACCTAGGAAGATGCGCTAAAAGGTGGCAACATGTAAGAAGTGAGGCGTGTATGAATACTGTCGCCAAAGGCATGCTATTACCAACAGCGCAAAGGAAGGACTCGTTAGCGCTAGTATACCTTGAGGGATACCTAAAGCTTCTAAGTGTTGAGTGGCCCTAATTGTTAGTGGAGTATGGAGTGCTGGCGATTGAGATTAATTATTTCTTTCCACAACGTGCTTTAGCTCATCTAAGTTGTGTTGTCGTCGAACCAGCCAAGTGGTTATGTTAAGGTGGTGTTTCACAGCATCAACTCAGAATATATATTTGTAATATAAACTTCTGGCTCTATTTATTTTTCCAAACCATACTCTGCGTTCGCTAGCGCGCTGAATAGACATGTTAAATTAGGCGTGCTTTCATAGAATGTTTCTTTTTTGAGTGGAAGTGTCTGGTTCGGTTGTGAACTAGTAATTTACCAGGTGATTGCCTCGGCAATATCGGGGTTATGCAACATGCCTTGCGAGGGTATACTCTAATATGCTATGTTGTGCCCTCTCACTTCAAGCTGTTCCTTCTCTGTCCCTCCTCATCGCTATGTCATCGGTCCTCCTCACACTGATTACCCGTCTCTATATTCCTGATAAAATATAATGTGTAAGGTTATTAGGCATTTCGCTGTTTCTCCTCCTCTTGCCTTTTTGCTCACTTTCGTTGTGCACTCTTTGCTGAAATATACTAAGCATATTAATGCTGTGATATGCTAGGAGCTCCTTCGCCCCTACGGTTGTTCTATTTGTCTGAATTTCCGTCCCCATTCAATTTAAGTCAGTGCAAAGAAGCCTACATGTCCTGGTCAAGTTGCCTGTCTTTTTTTTTAGTATTCGCGCTTTCTCTCTCTCTCTCTCTCTCTTTCTATGTAGCAAATACCTGTCCACACTTTCGCGGACAATTCTTGGCCATTCCAAGCTTCAAGAGCTGCTAAGCTGAAAACAATCCACCATTTTGTCATTTGCTGGCATCGGTTGGACAGCTATCCCAAATTTATTGATGTCATTGCAAGCATGGCAGGGGCCTAACGTCTTGAGCGAACTAATTGCTATAAAACTGGAGGGCTGGAAGCCTAAACCTGCGCCTACGTAGTTCCGCTGACAGGCGAATGCATTTGTCAGTCACCACGAGGTCAACAATCACCGCGTTGCTTTAGATTTTTTCGGCGTCAATGACTTTGGGGTAAGTTCCTCATCATCATCAGCATAATCATCATCATCATCATCATCATCAACAGCCTGACTACGTCCACTGCAGAACAAAGGCCTCTCCCATGTTCCGTCAGGTAACTCGGCCCTGGGCTTGCTGCTGCCAATTTATGCCCGCAAACTTCTTAATCTCATCTCCCCACCTTACCTTATGTCTCCCACTAACCCGCTTGCTTTCTCTGGGAATCCAGTCAGTTATCCTTAATGACCAGCGGTTATCTTGTCTACGAGCTACATTCCCGGCCCATGTTCATTTCCTCTTCTTGATTACAACTATGATATCCTTAACCCCAGTTTGTTGACTAATCCAATCTGCTCTCTTCTTGTCTCTTAAGGTTACACCTACCATTTCCCTTTCTATTGCTCGCGGTATCGTCCTCAATTTAGGCTGTACCCTCTTTGTAAGTCTCCAGGTTTCTGCGCCGTAGCTAAGTACCGGCAAGATACAGCTGGCATATAGCTTCCTCTTGAGGAATAGTGGCAATCTACCTGTAATAATTGGAAGTGCTTGCCAAATGTGCTCCACCTCGTTCTTATTCTTCTAGTTACTTTAATCTCGCGGTTCAGCTCCGCGGTTATACCGGCCCTAAGTAGACATGCTCTTTTACAATTTGAAGTGCACTATTACCTATCTCGAAGCGCTGCTCTCTTCCGAGGTTGTTGTACATTACTTTAGTTTTCTGCAGATTAATTTTCAGACCTACCTTTCTGCTCTCTTTGTTTAACTCTGTAAGCATGAGTCGCAATTCGTCCTCTGAGTTACTCTTCAATGCCAAGTCATCGGCGAAGCGCAGGTTACTAAGGTGCTCTCCATTACTTCTTATTTCTAACTGTTCCCATTCTAGGCTTCTGAAAACCTCCTGTAAGCACGCGGTAATGAGCAATTGGGAGACTGTGTACCCTGCCTTACACCCTTCTTGATTGGTATAGAGTAAAGAAAACATTAGAATATAATCAACCAAAGGAACAAGCAAGATTTCGAACAGGCTACTCAACAATCGACCACATCCATACTATCAATCAGGTATCAATCAGGTAATCAGGTAAAGTTTCCACAAGCAGGTTTGATCTGCGAAGCATTTTTTTGTGTACTGCAAGCACGTTGGGTATCTATCTATCTATCTATCTATCTATCTATCTATCTATCTATCTATCTATCTATCTATCTATCTATCCATCTATCTATCTATCTATCTATCTATCTATCTATCTATCTATCTATCTATCTATCTATCTATCTATCTATCTATCTATCTAGCTAGCTAGCTAGCTATCTATGTGTCTAAGCACCTAAGTTTGGGTGCTGATTGATATATATGTGGGGTTTAACATCCCAAAACCACCATTTGATTATGAGAGACACCGTAATAGAGGGCTCATGAAATTTCGACCAACTGGGGTTCTTTAAAGTGCACCCAAATCTCAGCGCACGGGCCTAAAGCATTTTCGACTCCATCAATAGTGCTACCGTCGCCGCCGTGATTCAATCCCTCGACATGCGGGTCAGTAGCCGAGTACCCCAGCTACTAGACCACCACGGTGGGGCTACGTCTGAGTGCTCTCTTGATGAACCGCTTACCTCAATAGGCTTGAACCAAATTTATTATGGGAGGTCAGGATGGTTTGAAATATATGACGCGATGATCAAGCAATGAATAATGTCACGATCCCGTCGCATACGTCGCCAAACACTTTCCGCCAAAGGGTGGCGCATACACACGAGGGATATGTGCCACAGGTGTTTAACACTTAGGATCCAAGCAGGAACGAAGAGAACACATGCGGGTAATTTTAACGCGCGAAAGTTAGAAAAAAACTGACATCAGTGGGGTCAGGCCGACCAATGCGAAGAATGAGTGTCATGGTACCAGCACGAATAGAATCACGTCATTCTGCGTGGCGATCACATATTTTACCACATTGTCACGCAAGGTCTCGCAACTACTTTTCAAATAGATCCTATAAACTTCATGACCATCAATAGTGGTGGCAGTTCTGGCTTTCCAATATTTTGAGCATTATATATGTCTCTTATGATACAGCCGTCACGTCAGGTTAACATCAATAGTATCGTTAGGGGCGATCCGATGAAGTTGAATTATGTAGCAGTGTCTAAGGCTACCATCCTAGCGTGCACTAGCGGTTCATGTCAGGTTATCAGTTCTGGTGTTTTTATACTCATTTTCCTGTAGGTGCCAATGCGCAAGTGCCAACAACTCTTCATGTGCCAACATTGTGACTGCTGAACTTACATATGTGCGCATTTAGCGTCAATACATCATGTATCGCTCAATGACAAATTTAAAACACGGTCACCTTCCCTTCAGGTGTTTCACATAAATTCAATTCCCAGCATAAGAGGGAATGGATGTGAGAAATCTTTTTTTTCGCGGTCCTGGTATACCTAGGCAACACTCGAAAGCATCAACCTGTCTACAGGTGCGCTACCGAGTGTGTAATACGATGGACAATGGCACGTCGACCAAAATAAGCTTCATCACCTCTTTCTCCGTCTTGCAGAAAAGGCATTATTAACTCTGTTTTTCTGTGCCGCCTCAAAGTGACATCTGATAAATGTTCCAAGTTGCCCATGAAACGTCGGGATTTTCTTATTGCAAAGCAAAACTAGTTTTCACTTTTGAATGCGTTGGTTTGGGCCACTTTTCCGTGATTACCTGCTTCTCATCCAGGCAGAAGTCTGCGACAGAGACTGCCGCCGCTTGTCTCTGCCGTCAATGCTGGGTATTGGTGAAGTGCTGGGTATTGGTGCGTCAGTGCTGGGTATTGGTGCTGGGTATTGGTGGCCTTTATGAAATGGCCGACACATAAACATGAACCTTAGCTTTCCTAACTATATTAAGTACCCGAAGTGGATATGAGAAGGGGATAGTCCAACTCAGAATGGAAAGGCGCCTCACGCCTTCGTACACCATGCATGTGCTGCAAACACTTTTCTGGCAGTGATTTCTGCTATGCCTTCCCTATGGGCCACTCTTCTATAACCTTGCAACTCTGTTTCAGCGCCTTGCCAATACTTCAGTCATTCAATGAGCGCAGGCGACAAGCGTGGAAGACTTACACCAGTAGTGGCGACGTTTCAAAAACAACCGCGAAGGCCCCCATACCACGAAGGTTCCCAAAACCTACCGCAGAGACCTCCGACGACACAGCCTCCGTATTGCCCCGAGTAAGCGCACCTCGTGAACGCAGCTTAGCGGTGCAAGATATATGAAACTACGGCCTTATTTGGTTGGTGTGCGTGCATACATACGCAGTTTGCTGATCAAGACAAACGCGCACGAAGCTCACTGCTTATCACAAATTTATAAGCGAAACCTGCTGTCACTGTTTAGTGCAGGTTCACTAAATGCTGTCACCTAAGGTAGTGCAGACACTGTAAACGGAGCTCCTTAAGCTTTTCTTTTTATCACGCGCGGGAACTTAAACTCATCCAGGTTGCATTTGCTACGTTAATCTTTGTGGCCCTGTGAACGGTGTATATATTCAGCGATAAATATTTGCTATATTCTGATATTTAAGTGATAACCTTGCGCAGTAACAATATGAACTACTTCGTAATGTCATTCTCACTGACCCGACACCAACTGCAGTCATTTGCATCGGCCAGGGCGCGCAATAAGGCGGAACGTGCCCTCTCTCCCAACCACACCAGCGCCTGCGCCTCAAGACCCCCCTCACTGCGATAGAGCACGAACTGGTGCCCAGATGACGCCTTTATCAGCTGTCTGAGCACTAATATCCAAACTTTGGTATTTTTATGCTACTTTTATTTTTTATTAGATGCCATGTACGAATGATTGACTGCCAAAGCAGCAATTTCAGGAGCTGTTCTGTAGTAATTAAACATTGTGTTGTTTGCGAATGCGAGCATGGCAGAAATCAGCAGTTTTCACAAGGACAAGAGATGGCGTGCCCTTTTCCATAAGATTGTTTTAAAATGTAATGTCTTTTTCACAGGTGGGCGAAGCACGCTCAGACAGGGAGCAGCACTTCACGCAGCGCTCATTCGCCGCAGAGAAAGAATGTAATTGTTTGTAACACTCTTTACCGAGAGAAGCTGAAGGAGGATTATTCGTTTAGAACTCGATTGCCATGGAGAGGTTGTCTGGCGGGTTCGCAAGTCCACTTGTTTGCAAGATCAGATCCGCAACGGTGATGAAATCTTCATTGACGGCCTCGACTGCGATTTTAACAACATAGCCTCCGTCGTACACCATCGGGCCATCCTTGAGACACCGCGATATTCCGCAAGCTGTTGCTGCATACTTCTAAATGCTGGATGAAGACGCGTTTATTGAGGTATCGAAAGACACACTAAAACTAATTAGTATCGCACAGAGGACACTGCAGATTACGAGCATTTCACTTTCGTACCAGCAATGCAGTCAGTGGCATGAGCATGCTCGTTGGCCTTCCTGGCCGTGTCAATTGGGTCGGTACTAAGACAAGTTCATCATTGCACTCAAAAACATTCGTTGCAGGCATCAGTTGACCGTCGCCAGGCTGTTTGCTCGAAAAAGCTCCAATCAGAAGCAAACGATCTACTCAAAGGAACAGCGGCTACGGCAGCGCGGCTGAGAGTGCAGTCCTCGAGCTAACGTCCCCCGCGTGACCAAAATCCAGAGGGGAATAGACCACCGTGGCATTCATTGTGCTCCTGTTGGCCACGCTGTTTCATTATAATTACCACCTGCTTAAAGATGCTGTATAGAACTACTGTGTTGCCACTGTGCTGCAATGTGAAAGTGGAATGGTCACTGGACTAGGAACGAATGACTTGTTAGAGATCGTATAGAGTAATCTCTAGGCTATCAGTCAGTTATCTGGTAGATGTTTTTCACTAGTAATCAACAGGACGCACAGAATAATATTTTGCTATGAAGACAACGACGAGCGATCACCTGCGCAACTTCAAAAACTACGCAATTAGGCACGAATTTTGGAAAATATTCTGGCATTGATGTTAATACATCAATATTCATTGCGTGTCTAAGGCTTTACAAATCAAAGCAGCTGTATTGCTTTCATAAGGACGATAAGTATGGAGGCTTATTTGAAACTTTGCTGCAAGCATTATGCCTAATTGCCTAATTAAAAAACTTATCAGTGTCTTAACTCGGCTATGTCATGGTATATGTGACGCGAGCTTTGCACAGACGCACTAGTGAGCGAGTTCACGCGAATAAAATTGCGGTCCACTTAGAGTGCGTCAATTGAGGAGCTACCAATTCTTATCTGGTGCACGAGCTATGCGACGTATGACGTCACTGCTCCTGGAGAATACGCAGCGTGGCTCTTCATAAGCCACGTGAAACTGACTTAATCTGGGCGAGTGTAGCTTACGGTACAAAACGTCTGCATTTCGCAGAAGCAGTTGCGTAGCCGGAAATTGGCACAGCGAATGCATGCTGGCCCAGTTTTTTTTGAAATGACATAATGAACAAATTATGACCATGCAAAAAACATCTCTTCACCCTTCCCCCGCAAATTAAAGACTCGCTGAAATAATTGCTGTCCACGTTCCTGCACAAGAGTAAACACTTCATGAATCAACGCTTCATAATATTTTATTGAGATATTATTCACAAAAAGACTTGCTCATATTGTTTGCTATACATTCGTGGCCTTGCTCACTAGACTAAAATAACTTTGCCAATTCTTTCGTCGCACTCGGAAATAAAGTATTGTTTTGGGGTAGGGGGTTTGCAGTACTTCCAGAAATTCGCTGTGCAAAATCTGAGGCCATCGGTGTTTCTGTCAAAGAACTGATCGTTCACCCACACTTCACATACATGCTTGTAACCTGTGAAAAGAGAATTATTGATTAGCTTTCCTCACAAAAATACGTTTTCTGACACCTATCAGTGCACAGGAGGCACTAGTACCATTGAATCGTCTTTGTATAAAAACGTCTAACATTATTCAGCGAATATTTTAAAGAATGTGCTATTCTGTGAGCAACATTAGATAGCAATTTGAGTAAAACTGAATCACAAACTCACACGCGTGTTTTTTTATGTTTCTGTTTGCTGAGAGCTGCGCTTTTGATTCACATACCTGGACCCAGAGAACAATTTTATCGCAGAACGAAAATACATTAAAGTTATCGTTCCTTAATAAAAGTAAACCTACTGTAGTATTCAGCCCTTCTAGTCATGCTTCAAGCAGGGATATGCCCCGTGTCACCGCAATGGTGGTGCTGTGCAAGGTACGAAATGATAGGAGTTTTGGTGTCTTGTGTTCGAGTGGCGTTCTCTGGCGTTTTGTCACTGATTTCTTTTTCTCAATGATCATTCTTCAGTCGCAATCTATTGCTCTGCATACTTAAAGTTAGAAAAACGTTTAGGAAGACCTATTCTGCCCATAACACGCGTAACTTTGCAGTTTTTCTTCGCGCTAAGCCTTACACCGCTCAAAGGTGGCCCCTTAGAAATGTGAAAATTAGGCTCCATTTATAAAGCATACACTCAGCAACTCTTGTCTACCTCTCCAGGCCACCCAAAATTATCAACACACGTATATCCAAAAATTTACCTTATATAATGTTAGCAGACACTCAAGCAGTATCAGTGTCGTAATCTTCATGTGATTTATAATCACACATCTCATGCTATAACGTGTATATAACTATAATGTTTTATGACTTCCGAATTCTTATCATTTTCCAGAACATGTGAATACGGTGCATAACATTGCGGTTCATTACGATGTATTGAACAGCTTAGTTATTTTTTGCCTGAATGCGTCTGTACAGGCACTCCAAGAGCCAACAGGAAGTCCTTGTGCCAGTGGTTTTAGAAAGAGGTCAGCCTGCATTGCTGGCGTCTCTAAAGGTGCGGTTTGGTTGTGTGATTCCCTGACGGCACAGGAACTTCATGATAAGGAAAGGTGGTGAGTTCTTCAAATGTTGAAAATTGAGAAGATGTAATACCTCCGTTTTCAAGCATGAGAAAAAGAAATGGTAATGATGTAAAATGGACCTTCAGTTCAAGTTATGCGAAACTTCTAATTATATGCAGTAAGTTCTAGATTGATTTTCCTTTCGTTATGCGCAGGCGGTTTTTGACTGTTCGTGCAGCACTTTGGCAGTAGCCTCCCCATCATGGCACGCCCCGCCGCGGCGGTCTAGTGGCTAAGGTACTCGGCTGCTGACCCGCAGGGCGCGGGTTCGAATCCCGGCTGCGGCGGCTGCATTTCCGATGGAGGCGGAAATTTTGTAGGCCCGTGTGCTCAGATTTGGGTGCACGTTAAAGAACCCCAGGTGGTCTAAATTTCCGGAGCCCTCCACTACGGCGTCTCTCATAATCATATAGTGGTTTTGGGACGTTAAACCCCACATATCAATCAATCAATCAATCCCCATCATGGCACGGGCTGCGTAAACAACTTGCAACATAATGTCGTTCACACTGGTAGAATCTGATATGTGGATGCGATTTCCGATTAGTTGCTGTACACGTCATATATTTGTCGGAATATAGGATATTTCCCGCTGCGTCATTAAACGACGATTTGCAATCGGGAGTGAATGACAGTCATATGGATGCAAACTTTTTATTGCGCTATCTTAACAAGCGCATGTTCAAAAAGAACATTGTAGGCTTTCACGAAAAAAGATTCTCTCACAAACAACAGTACAGCAAAGCAACGCCACAAGAGAGAGAAAGCACCCCCCCTTCAGTCCGACGGCTGAAATTTCTATGCTGCCACTCTTGGAATAAATGCTGTTAATGCTGAAGTATGAGACATTCGAGGTCACGCGTCTACACAACATTTACAGGTCGCTTTTATAGCATGCTGATGTCTCTAACTAAAGAGAACCTTTCAATCAGCATGGTGAGTGTAACAATAACAACCTCATCAAGTTTGTGTAGAACACCACTTCCCACAATGAGGTGTGCACTGCAGTGCTGTTCAGGCGTATGGAGGCACATAATTTAACAATGTTCTCAATGTCGTTGTGCTGCACAGGCAACTTTTAACAAAAAGGAATCCTTCGTTGTCCGTGAAAAAGTAACGGCCCAGTACGCCTTTGCACTCATTTGTACTACCATGAGAGAGTGCGACGATGTCATTAATGAGTATCCCTTCACTTCGCAGTAACCAGTCATGCTTCTTCGACCAGTTGCATATCTTTAGCGCATGAGCAGAGGTCCTCTTTTGACAACTGTCTATATATCTATGTAGTGGTTTAATAAACAAGCTGTTGCGCGTGTCCACAAACACCACTGCCACGATGTATGTATATCTCGTGAAATCTTTCCCACGTTTTAATGCCAAATGAGCCTCTTTGTGTGCTCGTATTACCAATTATATTTTTACGCAGGGTTCCTTCACATATCGCGTTTTAATTTTGAGCTAGTATACGGTACTTACCTTCTCGTTTTGTATTCTTTGTCTTGTTTACAATAGCACAATCCTTATACACGTGGTGAAGCGTATACGTTGTTTTTTCACCAGTGCCTGCAATTCAAGCACTTCATAAATACTAAGCTGTTTTAGAAAACGTTTCAACACTGGACCACGTTGTATGGTCTCCTTTTTTTCGAGCAAAATAACATCGCGCAGGTGTATCTGGAGAACAAGCAATGTAGCAATACCTTAATTGGTCAAAGGTGATTTATTTATTATGTGTAGGGGTTCTAGAGATCTCTGTGGTGTTTTTGTTAATCTGAACAATATTCTGGTATACGCCAGCCTAATAAAAACTTCTCTCATCATTGTTCGCAGGAACCGTGATATAAAACATCGCAGTAATAAATGATATCTTGACAAACTGATTTGTCATAGTTATAGCGGTTACGTTGTAGACGTTGAAAACGTTTGAAATACAAAACCACCGTATTTGAAAAAAAAACATAGAATACCTCATCTTTTGAAATATTTATTTGCGAATTCAAGGAAATGTTTACTATTGACTGACTAAATATACCGCATATATTTGAAGTGAGAGGTAAACCCTTTTAAGGCAGCGAGACCAGCCGCTCAGACATCATAAATCTACGGGCCAAATACAGCCGTGACCTCGCATTGAGGCGGTACTTTGTTATCACTATTTCAATCTTCTTGGATATAAAAAAAGTTTGATAATTCAACATCATCAGTTATCCTTCCTCATTGCTTTGGATTCAGGACATTGCTGGTTGAGTGACATTAGCGCAGGCATTGCTTAGCCTGTGGAAGAGCTTGATCTACTAAATTTTGACCTTATATATATATATATATATATATATATATATATATATATATATATATATATATATATATATATATATATATATATACTTATCTGTGTGTGTGCGTGAATGTGTATGTATCTGAGCCATAGTGAAAATAATGTAACCACGACATTTTCAGAATTGCAACACTAGTTATTAAAACGTGCTCCTCTTACCTTCACCACACATGGCGTTAAACGAGTGGGCCTACGTACTGTGTTCAGCGACATTAGCGTCAAATAATTTCTATACACAACTTAAATACACAATATGCAGAGCTGAGAGGTGCTTCGACGTCCTCTTTGTCACCCACGAGATGGCAAAAAGAACACGCTTTGAAGGTCGATGCCCCGCTCATTAACCGTCACGGCCGTGTGTGCTGTCGAAGATTGACACCTGCCTTTGGCGCGCGCGCATTCATAGCGATAGAAAGACAAGGACCGCATTATAACAATAAAATAAAATTAAATCAACAATTTTATAGCCAGCAACCCACCGAATATATTTATTCTTCTCTCATCTGAAGTCCATTTTTTCTGTTTATAGACCTCTGGTTTTATAGCTAATCTTCTGAAGTGGGTAAAAGTTATATAAGAAAGATCAAGGAAGCAAGCAAACATGCAAGCAAGCTGACCCAGCAATGGGTGTTGTTTTCATCTCAGTTTTTTTTCAGCCTAAAATGAAACACATTGCAATAAAAAGAACACTCTGTATCAAATTTTACGAACAGTGAAATGACTGAATTTACTTCGAGCAAAAAACAAAAACAAATGAAAGACAATCGAATGTGTACTTTATACCTATTTGCCATCGACTGACTGACTCTTAATATGCAGTTGACTGCACGTATTTCTGTTCGGTGTTACTGCATGACAACACCATATCGTCGAAATTTAGGAGCACTTATGTAGGGTGTCCGTCGTAATCAGATTGTTGTTTTGGGACTTTAGATTGCCACTAATATAACGAAGCGCACGCGTTTTGCAGTGATTAATTAAGTAGTTCTTATGATACTGGATTAAAAATGAAATGGGCACAAAATTATGAAAAAAGTAAACAGATGCAACGGCACAATGACTTGTCGCGCTGAATCGTTTGGCATTAAAAAGGCACCCCCTTTACGTTTTTTCTCAGACATCGCATCGGAGGCACGTATTCCATAGCAATATGAAACTAGTGTGTTGGTGAGCTTTTCTAATTACCTGCAGAATACGCATGAATCATGCTGTTTTTATATACTGCCACATATCAAAAAAGCTAGAATAGTGAATACAATCTCAACCTGTAGCTGCACAGCATGCCCGAAACTGAGAAGCTGTTTTACTACATGTTTGGAATCAGAAATGTAACAAATTGTGATTGCTTACTCTTATTAAAAGACATGAACTCTCTAACTTTCTTGTTATTTTTCCATATTGGTGTGTAATCCACATACTCATAATCATAGCTCCTGGAAAAGAAGAAAGAAAAAAAAACTATGGACCATCTCCCCGAAGAGAATTCTGATGGCATGCGAAGCAGCAGTGGAGCGCAAGGCGTCGACCCCGTTCGAACGGGCGTCGATGCGGGTGCTAGACTAAACGAAGCTTAGTGCAGCATTTACTCGAGTAAACATTTGTTTGAAACGCAGAGACGTCTGCATTTCAAATGGAGGCGGAAATGTTGTAGGCCCGTGTGCTCAGATTTAGGTGCACGTTAAACAACCCAAGGTGGCCGCAAATTTCCGGAGCCCTCCACTACGGTGTCTGTCATAATCATATGGTGGTTTTGGGACGTTAAAACCCACATATCTATCGAAACGCAGAGACGCAGTGGCGGATTGGGTTTTGTGTAAGATTTATCGCAGATAAACGAGTGGAAAGAGGGGTACACTCGACGTGTGGTCGAACTGACAGGTCGAGTGGTAGGTGGAATGTGGTGGTAGGTGGTAGGTGGAATAAAGAGGAATGTGTTGCGAGGAAGCTGAGGAGCCGGCAGCTGTGGGCACTGCAACGAGCATGCTGCGGTTGAGTAAAAGAGGGGCGTCAGCGTGCTCCTATGAAAGAAGCATGTGAGAGGAGCGTTACGTCCATGCGTAGCGGTGACGTGACTTGCATAGCGCTGCTACAACTACTACGGCGAGGTGGACGCGTTGTGGCGTGTTCGTACGGACGCACATAAGTACGGCGTTACACGCGTGAGTCAAAGGGATGCTTCGCATCTCATGATGCATAAGTAATGCGCTTAATTGCATGATACTATGTTTTCTTCAGCAGATAAGACTCTCACCCCTCATCTTACTAATATATATTTACGACCTACCATCCATGTATCGTATAATATTAGTTCATTTGCTTACAACAGTGTCATCTACCACACAATTACTAGCATCGCTGATCAAACTACCCTAGATCAGGACCTTAATCCTGTGCAAGAGTGGTGTAATCTTTAGCCCGTGATGCTTATTCCCACTTAATGCTAACTCGTTTCATTAATTCGCCAGCATCACCTTTTATGATCCTCATACTTAATCTCTAATTCCACTGTTGAACATGTTGAATCATTTAAATACCTAGGCGTCACCTTATCATCTAACCTTTCCTGGAACGCACATATCAACAACATTATATCACCCGCGAACAGGTGCCTCGGTTATCTAATACGTTATTTGTGTTACGCACCCCTAGACATAGTACTTCTCACGTGCAAATTCCTCATCCGATGAAAACTAGAGTATGCAGTGCCTATTTAAAGCGCACACCAGGCATACCTAATTAACCAGCCAGATTCTGTACAAAATAATACCACCAGGCTCATTCATTTTCACTGATATGATAAAAGTATATCATTCCTAAAGCGTGAAATTAATGTTACTGATCTTGGTGTGCGCCACCTCGTTCCCATTCTTTGTTTGTTTGTCCAATTATCCCATCATCGCGCATTTCTCACCGAACTACCCATCCTTCATCATTCACACGCACACCTGCTCCCACTACTGTCTTTGCCGTATCAGAATATTTTCGTGCAGCAGCGTAATGCAATGGCCTCCCCTGTGATATTGCATCCATCACGCGTACTTCACCTTTTGCGGAGAACATAACTGCATAATTTTCGTTGTGAAGATCACTCTCTAAATCCCACACTTGCTAACCCACCCGTTATGTTATACCGCCTAACCGGGGTCTTTAAGTTAATAAAGAGAAGTAAAGTAGTGAAGAAATTGCTTACCTACTTTGATAACCCTTTTCAGACACTGCCAGAGAGAGATAAAGATGCAAGGAATGGCAGGGAGGTTAACCTGACGCACATCCGGTTTGCTACCCTGCACTGGGGAAGGAATGAAGGCGAGAAAAGAGGTTGTAGAGAGATAAGAAGGTACACACAATCACGAGCACACTCGGGGGAGCACACACAGTCTACAGGTGGTCGCTCAGGTTTCTTGACTTTGAGTAAAGTAGGAGTGCTTTAGTCGCTTTCTGCGCAACTGAGGCAGATGCCCAAGCTCCTAGAATCTTTTGCACACAAAATGGTTTGGAGTCAAGTTGATTGAAAACCATCCGCAGATGGCATCGCTGTGTGTCGTAGCAAGCACAGCGGCACATGACGTGTTCAATGGTCTCTTCAGCTCCGCAGTAGTCGCATGTAGAGGTGTCTGCCATACCCATGCGAAAGGCATGCTATTGGTATATAACTGTTCCTTTCTATGGCGGTCCCAGACTTCACCTCGTTAAGAACATATATTCTCCTGCAGGATTTATTTCACAAGGATATGGGACGATTTAATCCCATGGGTACAGGTCCGAGACGCTCACAGGAAACAGGGCAGGAGTCAATATTACCAGGATTGTTTAACGTATGTGCTGTATATCACACGCATTTTGATTCACGCACAGTGCGTCATTCAGATGCAGTAGTGATCACAAGTTGTTAGAAATCGCTTTTCTGTAGATGCATGTAAACAGGTAGATATTGTTTACTTACATAACTGCACAAATGGTACAATTTCATTAGCATTACTGCGCAGGAATTCGGCAGATATCTCATAGAGGAAC
This sequence comes from Rhipicephalus annulatus, assembly GCA_013436015.1. NCBI lineage: Eukaryota > Metazoa > Arthropoda > Arachnida > Ixodida > Ixodidae > Rhipicephalus > Rhipicephalus annulatus. Next base: position 241,772 of record WOVY01014674.1, read on the forward strand.
ATGAGGTGCTGTTTATCGCATACCACGATGGCCAACAATTACTAATTGATGAACCAATAGCACCTGGTAAAAAATACTTCCCTCGTACGACAGTATAACACGCACTTGTACTTCCAGTTGTCTGGAGAATAACAGTGTTTGGTCGGTACAACAAACACAGCACGCTTTGAACCGATATTTCTCATAAGCAGCAGAGCTGACACATACGTGCGCAGTTTCAGTGAATTTGAATTCTTTTAAAATGATGGGGGTGTGCTTTATCGCCCTTCCGGCGATGCTGTCGTTCACAAGAAAGCGCGCGCTGGTGACCCAATAAATGATTGTTGAAAAAAGAAACGAAGATAAAGGTGAGCCCCGTAACTGTCTGCTTCATAGTGCGACCCCTCAACAGTTGCTAAAGAGGGAGGGTAGTAAGGAGAGATTAGAAGGGATAGAAATAGAAAAAGAATAGCGATAGAGATGAGGCCAGCGACAGTGACATACAGAAGTAAAGAAGAGATAGGAAAGATGCGGACATGGTCGAAAAAGTCCGAGGACGGGGCAGCACTCAGCGGGAGTTCTTGCCGGCGTCAGGCGATTGCGAAGGGCGAGCCTGTCCGCCAGAGCTGCGCTTTCGTCGGAGATCGCGGGAGTACAACCGGTCGGCATTAAATCCAGCGAGCGAGTCCAAAACACGCAGCTTGCTTGACGTACATAGTGTGAAAGAAAACCTTCGTTGATGATGCGGTGGTGTACTCTATCCTGTCGTTTTCCTTTTTCAATTTTCGTTCTTGGGGCTTTGGCAACATTTCTTCTCACCTTATAAACATTTCCCAATTCTTGCGCGATATGGAACGTGCACCGATAATTTATGAGCTAAGGCCATGTTCACATGCACTTTAGTTGACACACCAAAATGTTAGTTAAATATGGCACATACTACAGCCCATACACTACTCATGTGTTAGCCAAACATTGGCACTTTTGTGAGTGAGTGAGTTACAATTGATCGAGCACAATTTCGGATAAGCTTTGTCATCTTTCTCACTTAATGTGTGTGCCGGTGCACCTTCGGGGTACCCTTCTCTATATTCTCATGTATTTTTTTTTCAGATAAAACTGGTTGGCAGACAACACTTGTGTTCTCGTTTTTGTCTTTTTTATTGTTGTCCGTTTGCGCTTGAATCTATTCCGGAAGGTGCTGGCCCGATGGGCAGATCTTTTAGTTATGTTATCAGAGGAATCAGTTTACGTAATTACAAAATGTGTGTTTTTCGATTAACCCTTTCAGACGCCAACTTTTAATAAATGTCTGTAAATGTGTGAAATCATTACAATGTTACTTCAAGGTACTCAATATTGTATTGCAACAAAAATGACGAGATAGTTGTGGAATCTATGTGTGTCATTATAACTCGTTTAAATTATGATGCAATTAAATATCTATTTATTCCGAAGTTTTTGACGCTTGCTTTGGCGTTAATAAAATCTAGTGTGAGGCTAGATATGTAGTGCAAATTCATTTATGATTATGCCAATTTTGAGCAAGAAAACTTCTTATTTTCACAATGCTTGCCGGAAGCGGTACATTGCACTACTCCTCAAACGTGGTAGTGCCTTCAGAAAAGTGATCATAAGTATCAGTACACTGCAAAAGGAGGCTAAATGAAGACAAATTAATCGTGGAGGAGCATTTATATAATGTACGTTATATCTTGCTCTTTCTAAGCCTCTACTTGATGCAAATAACGAGAATGAGTGGTGCACATGAGTGTGTACATAGCGTCTGAAAGGGTTAAAAAGAGGGGTACCTTATCATTTCGGAGAAATTTTTTGAAATGAACAAAAAGTTTTATATCTGTTTGTAATATTATATTAGCAATAATATAAAAATAATCATCACTCATACTAGTATTACTAGTAGTGGCACTGAAGTAATATTGAACAAATGAAAATATTCATTTATGGTAGCCAGTTGTCTCTACTGAACCTAACTGAACCCGGACCGACATCGCAACCCAGCCATTTACACGTTGGGGTAAAGGATGGACAGTATTTGAACAATGTAGCTAGCATGACACACTCCACCCTACAAATGTGGTGGGACCCTGCTCAAAATGAGGATTCGCAAAAGGAGGCGTAATCGGGACCAGATGATACCCGAAATTTATGAAGCTGCAGAAATAGAAAGGCTGCGCATTGCATGTGTCAGCAGGCCTTCAATTGCTCTATCACAAAAAGAAACTAAATTTCTTCAGAACGTTGACACACGTGATGTTCATGGCGCGTTATTACGAATATTACTAGGTTGTTAGGTGAATTCAGTTTTGTTTGATTTGTCGTTTCTCTTTTTGTTAGATACTGCTCAAATATATATTGCATGATTCCAGCAAAGAAATCTTTTTGTAGGTCAGTGCCGCTCTCTCTCTCCTTCTTTTCTTGTCCCTCGTTAATGGCGCTGTTTTTTATGTGCATCATTTTGTACCAACTCGCCCAAGCAACCACGTTAGATAACGAAATGAATTTCGGGCTGCAAGCGCACTCAATTTCATCATTCATAGTCACATATATCTCAGCAGTGCAACGTTTATCACAATAAACACAGAAATATGTTGAAGGTTTAAGCTCTCTGGAAGTGTTTTCACTGAAAGTATTTGTAACTGAAGTGTAATGACGTAATTGCGAGGCAGATAATCAGTTTAACGGCACTGTAGGTAAATGGACTTACCACTTCTGAGAAGACTTGAACACCAATACCTGAGACAAAGTTCGTGCCTTCGGATTCATCTTTGTTCTTATTGCTTTAATGCACGCTACTCCAGGAATCCCCCGCGTAGTGAGATGCAAATACATGGGGTTTGTAAGCATGAACTATGGAAAATAATACAATGTGACATTACTCCAATATCCTTCGCAATCTCCTAAAGCCGATGAGAAATGGTATGTATATATGTGGTATACCTGCTGAAATTTTCACTGGAAGTATTCACGTTAGTAAGGAGTGGTACAGGCTCTTAAAATACGCATGCATCGGTAAATAAGCAGCCAGAAACTCAGCATGCTTCAAGCTAAATGTGTGTCATTTTGTCGTCATACAGCTGCCTTAGTGTCTATTATTGTATATAAAATGGCGTTCATGATAACCTTTTATGACTGAAGCAATACCTCATAAGTTATTTTCGAAATTTGCGGAGATGAACTCAAACAGGCATGTATAGGTTAAAAAACGCTTAATGTATGGGTATATTGCACTCATTCTTTTTTTACTTATTGCAGCGCTTAATATATTGAGCACAACAGAGACAAGTCTTTGGCACAAGGAGCCAGAAATTACAGTGGATTTGGTTTCAAAATTTTATAGAGGACGCTCTAGTGGAAGGCTAATACGATTTCAACACGTTGGTGTTCTTTACTCTGGGCCTATGTCTGAGTAACCGGGACTCAACACAAAGTAGAATTCCAGTTTCTGAAAGTTGTTCAATGGGACGAATCTCTCAAGCATATTTTCAGGAAATCTTGAGTAGATGCGTAGAGAGATTGCCTTGTGAAGTATGCTGAGCATTCTTTATCACGCAGAAAGGCCACATGTTTTTGACCACCGCACAATTCTGTATAAAATCGAAGACATGTATACTGATTAGTATCCCAGGTACTTCTTCAATATCTTGTGTATGATGAATGCTTGTATTTCCAGTATATAATATATGGAGTAACTAAGGATGATGATTGATATGCGTCTTCAACGTCCCAAAACCATAACATGATTATGAGAGATGCCGTAGTAACCTAAATGCTATGTCATATTGATTGCTACACCAACTTGTGAAACAATAAACATTGGCTATCTTTGGCTTCTCAAGCTGACACCGCTTCAGTAAGCCACCTGAATAAAACAAAATGCAGGGACATTTTTTTATTATTTGCACAAAAGCCAATCAGCAAGGGGCTTCTAGAAGATCTCTGGGTCCCTAAAGTTAGAGCAGAGGCATGTCATGGTGCTTGCCTTATCACAAAAATAGAAGCAGATGAACGTGGAGACACAGCTAGCTTTTTATTTCCTCTTTTTTTGCCTAGATCTGCCAGTGCCATGATGCATGAAGACATAGGTAATGTGCTCAACTAAATATTGGAATTAGGTTCGACATTTAGTGGACTAAATTTGGTGCAAATATAGTGCACCTATGAAAACCCTCTTTCATGACGCTTCGTTACGACATCTGAAGAATGTAAGAACTGAGTGTATATGTCAAGCGGCTATCAAACATCAGTCACTACAATAATCTAGCCGACTTAAAGTTGACTTACTGTGAAACTAACCTATATTATGCAATGAAGAACCGCGCTGTTATGAAATGCAGAAGAGACTGGGCTGAGGAGAAAAGAAGACCATGCTCGCCTTAGTGAATCCGAACGCTTGCATCAGTCCAAATGTTAGTTGTGCCGTGATGGTGTCTGCGATCTATTAAAGAAGCGCTGCACTGAAACGAATTTTTGTATTAGAGGGAAGCGCTAGATACTGTACCGTCCTGCAACTTCACGAAAGTATTTTAGCTCCACTTCATTCCATAACCACCGACAGCGACCAGCAGCCTAGGACGCCGACAACAGCCCTAAGAACTGTTATTTGGTCCGGTACTCTTTGGCGATGCTACCTGCCCGCTGTAGTGATACTCACGAGAAGGATGCGTAAGGCTTGTATACTTAGTACAATGTGTTAAACAGCACATGAAATGCTATGATGTGCACAAGTTTATTTGTGAATTTCTTTAGGTTAATGGCATCGTCAGACACTGTATCTGTAACCAGAGTGGTGACCTGCCTATGCTGTCGGCCTACAGAACGGTATTCGTTGAGCTTTGCGGACGTCCATAGAAGTGCCGGTCAGCACTTGTATCAAAGAGTTTTACGAAATGGTGAAATGACACGAGAGGTGCTATGCAAGATGACGCGAGCTTCTCGGGCAGACGAGTTTTCTCCAAGTTTACCCTATGGTGGCCATGGATGAGAACAGTGCGGAGTGCGTGTTAGCAGCGTTGATAAAACTTCTCTACTAGAACGCACGAGGCGTTGGAAATGCAGGTTGGACATTTGCAGCAGTTATAAAAAAACACCACGTGTGAACACGTCAGCGCCGCCACACATTGAATATTTTAACAGCGCAGCGATGTTCGCGTTATAGTCGGGGCATCTTTTTGCCAACTCAGTATGCGCCTCCAACAGTTAGAAGGGCAAGAGTAGGGGCTAGTTGGTTGAACATTGTTGAGACTCACACCGCGCTGGAATTAAACACACAAATAAAAGACACACTGAAGCACAGGTAGGACACACACGAGCGCGAACTAACAACTGTTTATTCGATGGAAATGTTACACACACATATAAAGGTTGACAGGAAAGAAAAAAGAAAAAAGAAAAGAAAGAGCGTGAACATGCGCACTGCCCACCAAGATAAAGCACCCATCATTGCTAATCAAATCCAGCCTTGTCAACTATCTAAAATGTCTACGTAAAAAAGTATATTCATTGTTTGACAAATGAATAGATGGCACACTAACACACCTGTCCTCACCAAACCTGCGCATCATGAAAGCTTCAATAATTTCTCTTTCCCTTTTGTCTTCTGATCTGGATAAAACAATGGTCTTTTCAAAGTTCGGCTTACAATGACACTTCATGCAATGGGTAGCTAAGTTACTGGGGTGACTGATTTGCCTGCAGTTATAATCATGCTCGCGTAAACGTGAGTTAAGGCACCTACCAGTACCACAACACGAACGTAGGAATAAAAGAGAAGCCAGAGGAGAGGCCTATTGTTATGCCTTACGTTCACGGCATTTCGCATGGACTGAAAAGAATTGCAAGTAGGCATGGCATACCCATGACCTTTACGGCACCTCACAAATTAATTTCACTGTGTCACCAAGTAAACAGCGGCAACCAAGGGAACAACCACATATGTTCGGTTAGGCATGTTAACAAATTTGTTCCATGTGAAACAAATGTTGTATATGGTACTCCTTTGCCTTGCGGAAATTGGTACGTTGGGCAAACTGGTAGGTGCCTTAACTCACGTTTACGCGAGCATGATTATAACTGCAGGCAAATCAGTCACCCCAGTAACTTAGCTACCCATTGCATGAAGTGTCATTGTAAGCCGAACTTTGAAAAGACCATTGTTTTATCCAGATCAGAAGACAAAAGGGAAAGAGAAATTATTGAAGCTTTCATGATGCGCAGGTTTGGTGAGGACAGGTGTGTTAGTGTGCCATCTATTCATTTGTCAAACAATGAATATACTTTTTTACGTAGACATTTTAGATAGTTGACAAGGCTGGATTTGATTAGCAATGATGGGTGCTTTATCTTGGTGGGCAGTGCGCATGTTCACGCTCTTTCTTTTCTTTTTTCTTTTTTCTTTCCTGTCAACCTTTATATGTGTGTGTAACATTTCCATCGAATAAACAGTTGTTAGTTCGCGCTCGTGTGTGTCCTACCTGTGCTTCAGTGTGTCTTTTATTTGTGTGTTTAATTCCAGCGCGGTGTGAGTCTCAACAAAGCCTCCAACAGGCGCGTTCGTGGGCGTTTGTCCTCTTTCGGGCAGATGCTTTCGTTCCGCCCGGTGCATGAAAATTTCCAAACTAGAAGGCAGCAAGGGTGCGCATGCAGCATTCTCGTGCTGTTCATAACACTTTATTAAATATTCTAGGTGAATAGACAGGTGGTCGATACGGGCGCTCACATCACGGCGGCAATGCGGTGGTGAGTGGATACGTCCTGATCGCCATGAAAGGGAATGCGAGACATTGTAGCCACGGAATAATACCACTTTTGGTTCTTCTGGGGCGTGTGCACAATCTGCGCGATAAAGCTGATAGATTATTGTGCTGGTAGGATTGAGTACTACTCCTTAGCAAAAGAAACCGTAGTAGGCGTAGCCGATTTTTCCCGCAGGCGCCTGTCAATAAAACTGATTGACGCGTCAACTCGGAAATAAGCTAGTTGATTCTGAGAAGGCCCCAGTTCAACTCGTGACTTTTATGCTGCCTGTTCAACTGTCAAGAGTTCGATGCTGTGAACGGTAAGCGGCAGCTTTCATGCATATAAAATATTCTGGTCAGCTTGCGCTACTTGAGTCAGGCTGGAGCCATACGTGAGCTTGTAGTAACCTAGCTTCATTTAGGTTTTTAAGTTGTTTGTCCACTCATCTGCTTGGTGGGCTATGAAGTGAAGACCACATCAGCTCTGTCTTAATTTTAATTATACTAATTGCCCAGTTCCGGTGGTCTAGTGGCTAAGGTACTCGGCTGCGCACCCACAGGTCGTGGGATCGAATGCTGGCTACGGCAGCTGCAATTTCAATGGAGGCGAAAACGCTGTAGGCCCGTGTTCACATCTGTGTGCAGATTAGAGAACGCCAGGTGGTCAAAATTTTGGGAGCCATCCACTACAGCGTCTCACATAATCATAGGACAATTTTGTCACGTTAAACCCCACATATCAATAAATATACCAATTGACTAAAGGTTATAATGACTATTACACTGAAGTGTCTTCAAATCATTCACAAGTTTTCAAATAAAAGACATTATTCTCGGGCGCAATTAGCAAGGTTGTCATTAGTATGAGGCAAATTAACGAAATACTCATTAGGCCTATCGTAAACATCATCATATTAGTAAGGGCTAGTTACCATGGTATTAGCGCACTGACGCATTATTCGGAAATGATGATTATTGTCGTGTTAGTAGCATGATTTGGGTATACGGACTTCGTGCTTAATTTTATATACACTTCTGCTCTAACATAGGTCCGTTTGTGTGTAACGCGTTATTTATAAGTGTCTCCGATATCTTACCCTTCAACTCTCTTTCCATAGAGGTGGTATTACACTACTTCTCAAAAAAGACTTTTTGTCCACCCGACCAGAAGATTGGGGCCCTAATTCCCTGCTTATAGTAGGTTACAAGCTATTAGCGAACATTTCGGTGTGCCAATTCAGCGAATCTCTAATATCATTATTCGCTCCACGCTAGGTTTCTTCCGTTCCGGGCTGGGAAATGGACACTCATACTTGATTAACGCGCAACATCATTCACTACACTGTTGCTCGATGTGCCCAAGGGCTGTTGGCTTCCTTAGATCAGGAAAATGTTTTCGATTCCATAGAAATTGACTACTTACTAAATGTTTTCCATGCATTTACACTCCAGGACAGGTACCATCAGCTCATTCGTGCGACGTATACGAATTCAGAAAGTATCCTTTACGTAGGATTCAGTGAATCACCCCTTTCAAGTCACGTGTTAGCACGCTACTAGGTTTACTGCCAAGCTGTGGCGTCATCCCGTCTTGCGAGAGGATATGTGGGATGTATCAGCGCTAGAACACGAATAGCTTCTGGATTATTTTTCACAGTGCCCAAAGCGTGCGGACCGGAGGCAGAATGCTATCCTTCCTCTTTTTAGGCATTTTCTCTCTCCCTTAGAACGCGAAAAGCACGTTCCCGCCACCGAGTGCCGCAGACGCTTCCTGCAGGCACGTCAAGTAAAACAGGCGAGGCGCTGGTGAAGTAAACATGCGTGGCACAAAGTTAGAAAAAAAACGTAAGTTTGCGTCCCATTTATAAGGACCTTCGTGTATGGGTTCTAATGGATATGCTCGATGAATTTCATGCTGAACAGTCGTGTCTTGCGCAATTTTTGAGGCCAGGGTAGCTCTCCTGAATCAGCCCACCGTTCACCATCTCCTGACGACGCGTAGCACTCGCCGAGCGGTGCCCCGTTTTTGCACTCCTTCGACCGTGTTCCTATTCTTCTTCCCTCATCTCTCGTCTTTTTGCATTCTTGTGCGGCGAACGCTCTGTCTACACGTCTCTCTACTTCTGCTTTTTTTCATTATCTTCTTGCCCGACTCCCAAGAACACTTTTAGCCACGTAGGGTGCCAGGCAGAATAAAATTACTTTTTTTGCTTTGGTTGAAGAACCACTTACTACGCTTTTATTTTTGCACGTAACGATTGCTTGTTTGTTTGTTTCTACTTTCAAGTAGACGCAGCGGCCCCATTTTGCTTTGGTGTCTGGCTATATTACCTGTGTATCCTCCAGCCAGGCGTATATTGTACTGTTGGACCGTTCCGCCAAGAAACGCGTCATGGGGAATGTGAAACACGGTTCTTCGGAGAATTTGTCGAAAAGAGGCGCAAGACTCTCCAACCGCACGTCAATTGCATCCTAATAGATGCCAAGCAGTTTTAATAATGTCTCATGCTCGCAGTGAATGGTCTCTATCTGGCGCACTTATTTTCCTCGCTCTTCACCAACCACATTGCATCTTTTAAAATGTTTCGGGAGGTGCCCGAAGCCCCAGCCAGTAAACCCTAAGCCTAAATTACCCCTTTCTCATGGGAGGATGGCCTTCGGGTCACTGGCTCAAACGATCAGTTGAGGCTGGTGGACTCAGCCTGCCTAGAGATGTCGGCGATGGAGCTCCCGGACGTCTAGAACCCAACCACTTTTAATGATTTTTCAATGCGCAGCAGCTCGTTGACTAGCCTGCTGCGGTGAGTAAGGGTAATGGTCCCAGGTCACCGGACGCACTCAAGACAGCCTGGTGAATACAAAGACAATATTTATACAGGACGAGGACTATATCACACAAACGAACATCAGAACATTGCGAGGTTAAAGAGGGTCTAAAAAGAAGTTGCTGCCCACTTGAGACGTAGATAAACGTCTTAACACCCTACGCACTTCATCCCCGTGCCAAGTTTTCAAGACCATACTTCCGCACACCGTCGTTGCGGCGGCCATAGCACCGAGCAACGTGGCGTTGAGCCCGTCGCGGTAGCGCCCATGGTGGGAACACGCCTTCTCGTGTAGCTCGCTGGCTCTAGCTTGCGTCGATGCCCGCACTCTGATGACTTGTTGGCGTCCAGGTCACGCTCAACTAGGGCGACCGCCTAGAACACGGTGTCGAAAGCCCCGACAACCTTCGAAGCCTGCTGCGCACACTTCTTCCACCAGTCTTCTTTCTTTCTCCCTTTTCGTTTTAATTTCGCGCTCAGGGTTTTGCGCCTGTGGCTCACTCGTCACAGTCATCATATTCTTCTCCCCTGTTTCAGAAAGTTCCACGCGCTTTGGCTGCGGCTGCAGAACTAGTCCACTGAGCGTGTAACTTCACGATGCCGAAGAATGCAGAGCTGGTGTTGCATTGACACTTTGGTTTCTGACACTCATCTGGTTGGAAGTCCGTTGCCGGGTCGAAGTTCAGACTCACAATTTAGAGATGGAGTTGCATCAATCTGGGAGGCTGAAATGTCCAAGTGCTTCACCGACACCTATGAAGCACTCCATTGTACACTCCTAGATTTATTGGCATTGAAGCACATTACTTGCAGCATTTGTTTCGAAGTTACAATGACTAGTTTCTCTACGTTTCACGAATGAACATCTCATGCACAGATTTCACGTAAGTCTATCTCAAAACAGAGAGCAATGCAACTCATTGTGTTGTCACATAGCATGTCACGATACCTAAGATGCGCTAGTGAGCACGACAAATCTATACATGGGATGGGAGCACAGGTCAGTTTGGTATCAGTGCACCAGGTTTATAGGCTGATTTTTTTCTTCCAAGTGCTCGCGCGGAACCAGCGCTTTTCTTTTCTGCTAGCTTCTGGGTAACGCGGAGCCTTGTCGAAGCTGCTAAGATACAACACCCAGTACTCAAGCATGAAGTCTGTACCTGAGTGTCCGGTTGGGTGGCCCCCAAAACGCGGCAAGCTTCATATGGGTTCATGCCCTTTTGTTCTGGAGTGTTACCAATAGTCATACATTAGGCTTATAGTGTTTCTAACTGCGCTATTGCTTTGGGGTTTCTGGCCTTTTTTGCCCGACCTTTGCGCTTGCGGCAATATTTCAGGAATGTTCACAGGAACTAGCATGAGGTTTTGAACAATCATTTCAGCTGGCAAAGTAAATGCCTGACTTTGGCCTAGCATGCCTCCTGCTGGCATGCTTTCGCGGAAGACCCGAGCTTTCGGCAGGTCAACAGTTCCATGGTTACTAGCGGCGCATTCCTCCACATCACTCCTGCTACCACGACCACTTCGCAGTTCTGAAGTCACAGACTAAGATATGTTTGCAACACTCTTAGATTGACCAATAGGTCCTAACTGAAGAAGGCAGTGATCACGTTGCTCGCTATCATTGCGTACTGTGTTTTCGTGGCATGCCCGCTTAGCACCTGTAGTTGCAGACTGTGTATCTGGAGCGACATTGGCAAGTTTTTTATCAGTCACGTTTTCGCGCGTGACTGCAAAATTTCACGAAAATCAGCGAATATGTCTCATATTGGTGAGCTTCTATCCCATCCACATTGTTAGCCTCGTTTCGCACTGCCTCACGTCTTGCACACTTTCGTTCGTATGTCCTGGGATAGCCGTGCGTAATTGTAAGAGTAGCTTCTTGCATTCCCGTCTTACGCGCTTATAGTCGAAATTTTTCATTTGTACTGCAGTTCGAAATCAATCCTCTTGCGTTCCTATTCGAGGTCTTCTCGTAACATTCGCCCTAAATTGCACCAACACCATCTGACCTCCTCTCCAATACGTTAACACGCGTCGTGTGCGTGACCTACTCTAGGCTGAAAGATGGTAAGGGCCGGTCCTGGCAAGGCTCCTCAATTGTGACAGCTTCGTGTGGGCACAGGTGGTCAAACGACGAGAGATACGATGTAAGCAACAACAGCTAGTTTATACGACATGGACACAAGTATATGAAATATTTACAATATTATAAAAGATCTACAAATTCCTTGCGGCAAAACTATCCCTTTGGTTCTATAGCCTCCAGATCACGGTTCGCGCGGCCCTGACACAGCGCACCTATTTTGCACACGACTGACACGACGAGATGGTCCAACGTGCCGCCCTGTTGCCTCGAGGTAGTGTTGCTACAGCGTGGTTCTCCTATCACGACAGTAGCTGCGACGGCTGCTTCGCTGTAGTCTGGCTGGCGAGACGCTTGCTTGCAACCACGCCTGGAACACCGGTAAGCCAGTCCCGCAGGCCTCAGTTTACCTGGCTCGGTTGCTTCCGCAGTCGCCTACTTTGACTAGCCTTCGTACAATGCGCCACGCACGGCAGTGTTAGCGCGGCGCCTAGTAGGCGACATCAACGCTGCGCGTTGACATCACGGTCCCCTCGCAGTGCGCGAATCACTTTCGACCGTTAGCTGGCTGTTAAATGCGTAAATAAATGGTTACGGTACATTTCTTCATCTTGTCAATAAGTTACGCCATCGAAATTGTTTTGACATGTACTCTTGACGAAAGAAATGCATTCGAATTTCCTCGCGATTCCCTTTAGGGACGTAGGGGCAATTTTTTTAAAAGAAAGTTCTATGCGCAATTCGTACGCTGTCTGGTCTTCTGGCACCACGCCAGTACTGCTTATTCCTCTCCCGCAGGAGGTAAAAGAACGTTGTGAGCACTGGAACGCCGATGGCGTCTGCACGATGCCAAAATCATGAGAATGCCAACGCATTCGAAAGAGAAACAGATTAGCCGGGTGTCTTGCTGTGATTTCCTGTCGAAGTAAAAAGAAACGAGCATGTTCACGGAATAAATGAAGATGCGTGGGGCGAAGTGTTGGTCCGTACATCCGTCTATGCTGGTGTCTCTGCGTCCGATGCGTTCGAGAATGCAGACGGCGCGCGGGTAGCACCGACGATACATGAGTCAAGAAAAAGCTGAGCGCAAGCGTCGTCAACGTGGCCACCACTTTGCTTCGTCCATGCTCCACCAACGATCCTCCTCGTACGGTGACTATCCGAGAGACTGAGAGAGGCACTCCTTCTCCGCATACTCAGGCACAGACCGCGCTGCACAAATCAGAGAGTAGCGATACAGCACCATCTAGAATATCCTCACTCACTTGCAGTTTGTATGCACTTTCATAAACAGTGCCGTCTATCGTACTAGAACATAACCTCAATTATACTGTTCGGGATATAGTGCCTTCTTTTCCTTCTCGTCTCTTCTCTCGGTTACCCGTGGTGCATGACAAGGCTAGACTAAGAGGAGCTTCGCCCCTAAAGCTCGCTCTTATGGCATATTCAATCGAATGGCCGTAGGTTTCGCTGGATTGTATAAACTTTTATTTGGTCCTCCAAAACACAGATCACTGTGTTGTGGGCAGCTCCCACGTGGGGACTGAGTCCGAGATCCTCAGCCGCCTAGAGGACTTAGGGGACAGCCCAGAGCTGATCTGCCAAGGACGAGCTGCGGATTGCCGCCTCCAATCTGGCAGAGATGATGTTCGATAAATGAGTGAATTTGGTGCACTGCCAGAGCATAAGTTCTAATGAAGCTATTTCCCCACATTGTGGACAAAGATTACTTGGGTATAGGTCAGGGTACATGATGTGTAACATTTTGAAAGTTGGGTACATCCGCGTTTGCAAAAGCTTTAATGTAAAAGCTTGGGGTTGAGTTAGATTTTTGTGAGGTGGAGGGAAAATTTTTCTACACAGGTAGAAATGTTTAGTGAGCTTGTTGTATGTTGTAAGAATTTCCCGTTTATCCCCTTCAACGGTAGAACGCATCCCCGGGGAGGCCCGGTAGGAGAGGTCTCGCGCCGCCTCGTGTGCTGCTTCGTTGAGATCGGGAGGGGAATCGTTGATTTGTCCAAGGTGAGCTGGGAACCAACTCAGAAGATGATGCGTTATGTTCTTGCCTTGCAGTATTTTCAGCGTTTGTTCAGAGACCGTCCCCTTGGCGAACGCCCGTACTGCTGCAAATGAATCACTGTAGACGACTTCAATATTATCCATTTTGAGTGCTAAGGCGATGGCCACCTGTTGCGCAATGATTGGGTCTTTCGTCCTTACCGTCGCTGAGTTGACGACATGGCCAGCCCCATCCACCACCACTGCCACAAACGATTTCCCATTGGCGTATGAAGCCGGGTCAACGAATACTTATCTATTTATTTAATTATTTATGCCATACCCACAGCGCCACATGGAATTACAGTGGGGGGGATGCAAAGAAAAACTCAAAGCATACACTTGGTAACAATCGCTAGCAGCATCAGGAATACGACCCCTCGTTCCTCGTTTAAGACTTGAAGTATAGTCCTGGCCCTCGCTACTCTTCTTCCGATGTTGTGTTCTGGATGCATGTTTCTTGGTATAGGAGATACCGTGATATTCTCTCTGTTGTTGTCGGGGATATCATTGTAATTTCGTCTGATTGCCATTGGGTGTTGGCCCAGCTCCTGCAGGATCATTTTTCCCGACCTTGTTGTAGGTAACCTTGCAAACTGTGCTCTCTCTTGGTCTTCTGCTATTTCTTCGAGCGTGTTGTAAATGCCAAGTTCAAGTAGACGCTCGGTGCGGGTATGTATGGGTAGGCCTAGGAGCTTCTTCATAACTTTCCTGGGGAGCACATTGAGTGTCTCGGACTCTGTTCTTGACCAGTTGTGCATTGCTGCCTCGTACGTGAAGTGGCTTAGAACAAACGCATGCATAAACCTGATGAGGTTGTCTTCCTTGATCTCATTTTTTGTTGGCTACTCTGCGTATGAGGTGCACCGCACTGTCTGTTTTCCAAGTTAACTTTGCTATAGATTTGCTGTTGGCGCCGGTAGACTCTATCAGCGAGCCCAGGACTTTGATGGAGTCGACCCTCTGGATGGCATCCCCTTGATTTGTACGGAGGTGGATGTATGTCTGGTTTAACGGCTTCCATCACCTGGGCTTCGGTCCCCGGCGTGCAGTCTGATACGGTAAAAGTTCTGACTTACTCGAGGAGCACTTGAGCCCAGAAAGATGAAGTTACTCTTCTACGGTGTCAATCGTCTCTTGCAGAGCACTCTCAATCTGCCCCTCGCTTCCACGTGTGCACCAAATGGTAATGTCATCTGCGTAGATGCTGTGCTTCAATGCTTCAATGCTCGATAATTTCTTTGACAGTCTAATTATGACAATGTTGAACAGCATTGGTGAAATCACAGGCAGCCCCTTGCGGCGTGCCCCTTGGTTCTAGTACGATATCTGCAATCTTCATCACGGCTTCCTGATCTGTAAGAAAGGACCATACGTAGTCCTAGAAGGCTTTCCCCAGAACAAGCTTGGAAATTGCTTCGAGTATGAATGAGTGGTGGATGTTGTCAAACGCTTTCTCTAGATCTAGGCACAGAATGGCTTTCACGTCTCTGGTTTCATTGTCGATGACCTTGTGTTTGATAAGCATCAATGCATCTTGTGTGGATAGCCCTGCCCTGAATCTAACCATATTGTGTGTATATATGTCGTTATCTTCCAAGTACTTGTTTATCCTGTGCAGTATGGCATGTTCTGCAACCTTGTCGATACATGAGGTCAAGGATATTAGCCTCATGTTGTCCAAGTTAGGGGGCTTTCTTGTCTTAAGAATAAGGATCGTGCTGGCCAGCTTCTACTGCTCTGGCACCCTGTCTTCTCTCCATGCTACATTGATCATATCTTTCAGGCTTTCAATTGAATCGTCATGAAGGTTACCAAGAGCCTTGTTTAATATACCGTGCAGGCCAGGGGCCGACCTGCCGTTGAGATCATGCAAGGCTCTTCTGATCTCCTCGATGTTAAAGTCGCCCTCAAGACCTGGATTGCGCGTACCCTGGTACTGTCTACTTGGTGGCGCCAATCCTCTTTTGATTGGAAGGTACTTATGCACGAGCCGCTGCACAACTTGCTGTTCTGTAGTGCGCCCTATCTCTTTATGCAAAATCGAGCGATATAATGCTTTTGATTTCTTTTGATGGTGTTTGCGTTGAGAAAATGTTTTAACATATTCCATGTCTTGCCATCGCGCATCTGACCATGAAGGAAATGCAGATTTTGTCCCTATTTCTGCCTGGATAGTGCGCGACAATGTTCCTGAACGGATCTGTTTACCTCAGCTATCTTCTTCCTCAGTCTTCGGTTCAGGCGCTGACCCTTTCAACGTTCAGTAGTGCTTTCTTTGCCTCAAGAAGATGAGCGAGCCGGCTATCCTTTCTTTTAACCGGAAAATTTGTGGTAATGGAGGAGGAGACGGATTTGATGTCCTCTTTAATCAGTTTGACCCTCTGCTCCAAGCCTTGTCTGAGGCCATCTTCTTCCCTTTCCATACTTATCTTCCTGAAATTATCCCAGTCTGTGAAGTGGAATTCTTTCTGTTTTTTACGCTCCACGGAGAAGGTAGTGGCAAGAATGCAGTGGTTACTCCCTAGGCCTACAGCAATGTTTATCCACTGGGCCTTCTTGATGTTCCTTGCAAATGTAAGGACCGGGGTGGAATCCCTGCAGCAAGATGTACCAAGCCTTGTTGGTAGGCTGGGGTCTGTGATTAGGGTGAGATCAAGTTCACTGGCACTTTGCCAAAGTTTATTTCCTCTCCCAGTGTTGCACTTGTAACCCCATGTATGATAAGGGGCGTTCAAATCACCTGCTATGATGAATGGACTATCCTGGCGATATTAACAGCTTTCTTTAGAATCGTCTAGAACCCTTGCTTTTGTTCCTTTGGACTGTTGTATATAATAAGAAAGAAAACTTTTTGACGGTTGCTGGTACCTGGCACGATCTCTACCATGACGTGTTCCAACCGGCTTGCTTCTATCTTGAGGTCGTGTTTTACGTGTGTTAGTTTGTTGCATACGAAGGTGCAGACTCCTCTCCCTTCAGTATCCCCTATTACAGGCCGGAATTCAGGCAACGTTGCTTGCGGTGAAAGGGTCTCTCGTAATAATACATTATGAGGCTTTTCTTGGCTGCTCCTGATATACTGCTGTAGGGTTGCCTTCTTTTTAGTGTAACCTCTACAGTTCCATTGCCAGATACGAAATGCTTCACGTAGCACTGCCATCGTGGTTATTACATGGGCCACCAGAGCCTGACGCTGCACCTGTCGACAGGTTTGGTAACACTAGTATTGCTGCCCGAAGAGGTAAGTTTGGTGCATGAGGAGGCCTTGCTGTGTTGTGCAGATATGCTTCGACCTTTGTTATGCGCAAAGTCATATCCTTTTCCAGTGCAGCCGCGCTTGATTGTAGCCTACCCATCTGCTCGCTAAGATTGGATACTACATTTCTGAGGTGTCAAAGACCTTTTTCATATCTGACATGGTCGTTTGGTTGGGTTCCACGTGTTCTGCCTTGATTGCTCTCTTTTTGAAGTTCTCGAAACCCCCACGTTTTCAGCCACAGAGACATCAACTGGCTGAGGCATTGGCTGTGACGACAGCGCGCTGGTTAGCTTATTGAGAAGAATTTTTATTTCCTTTAACTCAGCTGATAGCCTCTCATTCGATTTTGTAGGTCTCGCGTTTTCTTGATCTAGCTGTGCAATTCTATCATGCTCTGGCAGCTTACCTGTCATCACTTCTGCCACGCCGTTGCGCACTCGCTCAGCCCAGCTACCTTTCGATGTAACCGCAGGCATCCTCACCGGGTTGGAAGCCATGATCTCGAAATGAACGCCAGGCAGCTGGCCATTGGGGGGCCACCCAGGCTGATCCCTACCCTGATGGTGACCTTGAAAATTCAAGCGCCCCGTGATTGCGAGCGGCCTTTAAGTCCAGAACCTCGTCTGGAAGGCGACCTCTCCCTGGAGTGGGGCCACCTTTCCTGTTCTTGTGTAGTCTGGATTGTCTGGGTCCCGTAGGCTAGAATAAGCTGCTTGTCGTTGATGCCTGGACTTGATGTGATTGATGCGTCCCAGGCTTCTGCGGCTGCTCGCGATCTTCCCAACGTCTGCGTCTGCTATCTGGGTTCTGAGTTCTTGATCTTGCTATCTGGGTTCTTGATCTTGCAGCGTCTGCAGAAGGTTTCAGCTGGGTTCGGACAGATGTCAGAGCGATGTCCCAGCTTTCCACAGACGTAACAAATATCGATGTTCGTGCGGTAAAGCGAGCACTGTAAAAGTGAAGGTCCATTACCCACGAATCTGGGCACCTTGTGTCCTTCGAACGCTATGATGATTGTCCCGGTGTCCTTGATTCTCTTGGCCTGCAGCGCGAGCGGGTTGTTCACGTTCACAATCTTTCGGGTCAAAATGTCCTGAGCATCGCTTACGGGGATCCCGCGAATCACTCCTTTACAAGTATCGTGGGGTGCCGTGGCGCACGCGCTAACTTCAAAAACTTTGGCTCCAATGTCAATTTGCTTGACCTTGAGGTATCTTGAAGCTCTGTCTTGGTCCGGAATGCTTGCCTCCATAATGTTCTGCTGCAAGTTGGAACAGATGATGTCCTGCATGGCCTCCTCCTCTTTGACGCCGGCCGCCAGTACTTTCGCGTCTGCTACGGCTCCAGCGCCAATTATCGAAATATTTATTCCTCCACGTGGTCGTAGCAAAATTTTGCTGAATTCCTTCGGTAGTGGCGGCATGCGTTGAGCTCTCACAATTGTATGCTTGGTGCCATACCTACTACGACTGGCTCGAGCGTCTCCCGCAACGCCAGCCTTGGTCGAACCCTTGTCAGCAGGAACGCTGACCTTGGCTTGCTTATTACTTGAGCGTCTCGTTTCGGCTTCCTTCCAACCCATGTCTTCGTGCGATCCTCTGGAGAGATGACCTCTCCGTCTACTTGGTATTTAATTCTCAGTTGCAGGTCCTGGAACACGCAGAGCGTTGAGTCACAATGGCGCCGAGTCGGCGCATCGGCGACCATCGCCTCCTTGGTCAGGCTTAAACCCCCGGTGGCGATGCCATGTAAAAATGTCTCAAAAATGGTTTAAAATTCCACTTACCAGCACAAAGGTAGTATCTGCTGATTTCTTGCGAACTTAGGCACACGATAGGACTGAAAACTCGACGACAAATTCGTGGATATCACAGGAAAGCATCCTTGAAACAGGAGTCGATCTTCGCACGTCCGCACTGGTCGGCATCTAGAGCGTCTCCTGGTTTCATTTACCTCTATTAAAAAGGCTGGAAGACGCATCCTCGCTCTTCTACAAGGACGCTTGTGAAGCCAACGAAAGGTCCCTTCGCTGTCCCGAAAGCTGGTGTCTTCTGGGTGTTTTAGGCGCATAATTCAAATATTATTCGGCGGACGTGGTTGTGATAGTATGTATTGTGTTTTTTATTATAACATTATCGCGCTCACCCAACGCTACAAGAAAAAAAATGGCAGATCTCAGGTACATAGGGAAGGGATGATATGCGAAGAACGAATGAGAAATGTAGATATGTCACTTTAAAATAAGCACAATGTTACGACGTGAAGCTAAATGATGCCGTACATGAGTTTTATGTCATGATTAGCATGTTTGAAGATGTCGTTTACCGTCGTCATCTATTCACGTCGCGTCATACCAAATATAGTAGATGTGGAGCTAGCGAAGCGGTCGCGAGCACGCTACGAGAGTGGTATGTTGTGATGATTTTGCATAAAATGCGTGTCAGGATTATCAAGTTTGCACCACTCGTCGATCATCGACGCCACGTAACACCATATTTGATATATGTGGAGCTAGCGACACGGCCGCAAACAAATCATGAAGGGCCCAATATGCTCCAATGTAGCGTTGACGCCCGCGCGCGCTGGGCACTGCGACGCTAAGTTAGAAAAACGGGAGCACTCTATAGTCTGACGCCAGGCGCAGCCAGCGTCCGTCATTGTGGTCCGACGGCAACCGGCGTGAAATGCGAGATGCTGCATTTTGCGCCGATGCGTTATCCAGACAACACTGCGTCTCCCTCTTTTCGTAATAGAGGAACTCCGGACGAGCTGAAACGCGCTTGCGTCAAAGCAACGCAGCGCGGTGCACGCCTGCGAACATATGGCAGAACCGGTGCCTGGCGTGACAACGCCGGTGAGCACGCGCACCGCGTGAAGTCGAAGTGTACTGGCGCCTTGCCTGTGGCATGTAGTCATGTTATCACATGACACGCATCTCGTGATTATTATGTTTGCACCAATCACATATCTTTGTATCTATTGGCGTCACGTAATACCATATTTGGCACATAGGACGCCAGCGAGACGGCCGCGAGCGCATCATCAGTGTGGCATGTAGTCATGTTGCATGACACGCGTGTCGTGGTTATCAAGTTTGGATCTGTCATTAACCTATTTACCTATGTCGTCCGTTTGCGTCACGTAATACCGAGTTTGCTACATGTGAAGCTAGCGAAACGGCCACGAGCGCTTTATGAGCGTAGCATGTAGTCATGTTGTTAAATGTGTATTGGAGCATACGCACCAACGCGTATGCGGATTTGTAAGATAACAAAAAGCCCCGTGCTCTGATTGCGCGAGCGCCTGTGTCGCCTTTGCCAGTCTTGTCGTACGGCCATTGTTTGTTGCAACCTCGTTGTGACTTCTCTGCTCGAATAAAAGTCATCACATCTGGTGGAGGCTGCTGAGATCCCCAAGCAGACCTGGAGCTCCGCTCTCGCAAGTTGGCCGAGAGACCACCACGAAACATGACTGACGCAGTCACCAACCAGCCCATCCCAGCCCAGCCAGCACCGTCGGCTGCCCCGTCTACCTGCCCGGCACTACCCGCCAACGGGACCCACCAATCTTCAGCGGCAGTGGTGAGCAAGACGTCGAAGACTCGCTCTCCTTGTACGAACGCGTAAGCGCCAGCAACAAGTGGGACGACGACTCTAAGCTCGCCTACGTTATTTTTACTCGGCAGACGTAGCTAAGCTTTGGTATACCAACCGCGAAACCGCCATCACCAACTGGTCCTCCTTTAAGACCCTCGTGACTGAAGCGTTCGGCCGACCAGAGGTCCGCAAGCTCCACGCTGACCAGCGTCTACGCCATCGAGCCCAGCAGCCTAGCGAGAGGTTTACTAGTTACATTGAGGATGTGCTCGACCTCTGCAGGCGTGCTAACCAATCTATAGATACTATGTGCCTGAAGAAGTGAAAATTCGGCAGATTCTCAAGGGTATTGAGGATTGCACATTCCAGATGTTGCTAGCGAAAATCCCGACCACTGTGGCAATCCTAGTAAGCCTGTGCCAGAGCTTCGATGAATTGCGCCGTCAGCGTTCCATCGCCCGACAGAGTGTTACACTACCAGATTCAATCTCGGCCGCCGCACTCGCAAATGCTGACGGTCGCCAAGAAAGTCTGGCCAACCAGATCAAAGACTTTATCAGAGAGGAAGTCGTCTGACACCTCTCCCTATTGCCGCATAGCGACCCACCCACTGCAAGCCTGCCTTCGACACTTCAGCAGTCCATACGCACTGAAATTTCTGATGTCCACCCTGCAGTGCCGGTGTCTTACCCACGCACATCAGTAGCATGTGATCTCTCAGCTGTCAACTACGCATCACCTGCGCCACCTACACCTCTCAGCTATGCAGCTGTGGTCGCGTGGCCTGCACCGCATCCAGTCTCCTTCTCGGCTCCACCTCATCTGGCCTCGCCTCTGGTTTACAGACCCCAACCTCGCTTTTTCCTTCCACCTAATGAGTGGCGCACCCATGAAAACGGTCTAATCTGCTTCGCGCGTGGCATCGCTCGCCACGTTGCACGCTTCTGCCGCCGCCGTCTGACACCTGCGTACGCATCCTTTGGAGCTCCTACCTACGCGTCGCAGCAGCCCACCACGTCTGCATATGAACAGGGGCACTCCGACTCGGATCGTCGTTTTCAACTGCTCGTTTGCCGTCCCCCCCGTCGCCGATCGCCATCGCCTATGCGTCGTCCACCACCTCCTGAGGAGACAAACTAATCATTTCAGTTCCGGAGGCAAGAACTTCAACTTCTGCGCAATCATCAAGGCCTCCGTTTTCGGCGCAAAATGTTGTTGATGTTGATTTTGAGGGAGTCACCACACTAGCGTTAATTTATTCTGGGGCCGCCGTTTTTGTGATGAACGCAAAATTTTGTCGCAAACTGAAGAAAGTGACCACATCTCTCTGTGACACGGTGCTGTCCACGACTAGCGCGCAACGCATTCATCCCTCAGCTGTGTGTACGACGCACGTCATCATCCAAGACGTATTGTACATCGTCCAATTTTTTGTTCTAGCATCTTGTCTCATGACCTCATCCTGGGTTGGGATTTCTTATCACGTCATAAAGCTATCATCGATTGTTTCCTTGCTGAAGTGTCCTTAGTGCCAATATGTGAATTTCCATCGCCCGACCGTTCTCCTCTGCTCTGCAAACTCATCGCTGACGACGACATCATATTGCCTCCGGAAGCTTCAGTCCCTATTAGCCTTTCATGTGTAGCGCAACCTGACGCCACGGTGGTGTTCACGCCACTTCCAATTTTTACTCAACGCAAAGGTATTGTTCTCCT
Organism: Rhipicephalus annulatus; assembly: GCA_013436015.1. Lineage (NCBI taxonomy): Eukaryota > Metazoa > Arthropoda > Arachnida > Ixodida > Ixodidae > Rhipicephalus > Rhipicephalus annulatus. The sequence goes on from WOVY01014674.1 coordinate 264,052, forward strand.
ATTTACGGTTCTTACAACTGCGTCTGGTTTAACCGTAATGCTGGTTACCAACCACTGCAACTACCCTATAGGCTTACTCCGAGGTGAAACCTTGGGATATGTACAACCTGTCGACCATATCGATGATATCATTCTTCCCGACGAAACCCCATGTCACATTGCCACAATCACTCATGCGTCTGAGCCATCAAGTTCGTTAGCCTTTGACAATGCTATTGGCGAAGACCTTCCCTCCTCACATCGCCGCCAACTTGTTGCTCTCCTTAACAAGTTACGCTCTTCTTTCGACTTGCAAGAACTTGCTTTGGGCCGCAGCACGACTGTCACTCATACTATTGATACCGGCTCACATTCGCCTCTGCGACAGCGTTCTTACCGCGTTTCCGCCGAAGAGCGCCGCGTCATTACGAAGCAAGTAGATGACAAGCTTAAACGTGGAGTCATACAGCCTTCTCAAAGCACTTGGTCATCATCTGTGGTTCTGGTAAATAAAACAGATGGTACCGTTCGATTTTGCGTGGACTATCGCCACTTAAACAAGATTACAAAAAAAGATGTCTACCCGCTACCACAAATAGATGATGCCCTTGACTGTTTAGAAGGCGCCGAGTACGTTACATCATTGGATCTGCGTTCTGGGTATTGGCAAGTGCCAATGGCTGAATGTGATCACCCTAAAAGAGCCTCTGTAACGCCGGATGGCCTATATGAGTTTGAAGTCATACCGTTTGGGCAACGCCCCTGCGACATTTGAGCGCATGATCAATACCATCTTGCGTGCCCACAAATGGAAAACTTGCTTGTGTTACCTGGATGACATCGTAGTCTATTCAGCTGATTTCCCAACACATCGTCGTCTCCACGAGATTCAGACGTGTCTAACTTCTGCAGGCCTACAACTTAACACCAAGAAGTGCCACTTCGCAGCACGAAAGCTAACCATCTTGGGACATGTCATCACAAGAGACTGTGTTCTTCCGGATCCCGATAAGCATCGAGCTTTCGCTGACATCCCAAAGCCCACATCACTGAAAGCCCTAAGAAGTTTCGTCGGCCTCTGCTCCTACTTTTGTCGCTTCGCGCGCAACTTCGGGTCCATCATCGCACCTCAGACGAGTTTGCTTTCCAACATAAAAGTATATCTGAATGGTCATCTGCATGTGACGACGCATTTCGCCAGCTGCGCTGCCTGCTGTCCTCACCACCTATTCTTCGCCACTACAACCCCACTGCAGCCACAGAAATTCACACCGATGCAAGTGGCGTTGGTCTTGGTGCAGTTTTGGCACAACGGAAACGCACCCAAACCGTATACGTAGTAGCTTATGCAATTCGTGTTCCCAAGAAGGCTGAATTGAATTACTCCGTGACAGAGAAGGAGTGTTTTGCCATAATCTGGGCGCTGACGAAGTTTCGCCCTTACCTTTACGGCCGTCCTTTCGACGTGGTCACAGACAATCACGCTCTTTGTGGGCTGTCCACCTTGAATACCCGTCCGGACGCCTGGGGCGTTGCGCACTTCTATTGCAGGAATACGACATCCGTGTCGTATATCGTTCCAGTCGCAAGCATGCGGGCGCCGATGCACTTTCCCGATCGCCATTAAGAGCACACGTGGCTTATCCGTCACTCCTTTTTACCACCTTGTCACCACTCGATACACTGACATGCTTTCGGAGTAGCGTAAAGACCCATACCTTGCCTTGTTATTCGACTACCTTACCTATCCGTCTGCTGTCTCTTCTACGAGAGCGCTACGCCAGCAAGCAGCCCACTTTTATTTACGATACAACATTCTTTACCACCGCAAAAACATGCCTGGTGGTCGGAAGTGGCTCCTTGCAGTCCCAACTCTCATGCGCTCTGACATCTGCATGAATTTCCATGCAGATCCCCAAAGTGCTCAAAACCTACGAAAGACTGCGACAATGATATTACTGGCGACGAATGCATCGCTTTGTGCAGAAATACGTTCAGTCTTGCACCACTTACCAACAAAACAAGACACCTCCACGGCACCTTACTGGCATGTTACAGCCGCTCCCCTGCCCGGCTCGGCCTATCGACCGACCTCTATGGCCTTCTTCCATATAGTGGCTCTGGAAACCAGTGGAATATTGTCTGCGTCGATCACTTGACACACTACGCTGAGACTGCAGCTCTACCGGCAGCGACGAAGAAGTTGCATTCTTCATTCTCCGCAGCATCGTTCTGCGCCATGGTGCTCCGCGAGAATTACTCAGTGATAGGGGTCGAGTATTTCTGTCGGAGGTCATCCAAGCTATCCTCGCTGAATGCAACATCATTCGCCACAAATCTACCGCATGCCATCCACAGACAAATGGTCTCACTGAGAGCTTCAACCGCACACTTGGTGACATGCTGAGAATGTACACCTCCTCCGACCAAACTAACTGGGACGCTGTATTACCTTTTGTTACATTCGCTTATAACACCGCGACGCAAGCGACTACCAGTTTTTCCCCGTTCTTTCTGTTGTACGGCCGTGAACCTTCCCACCCACTCGACACTATACTCTCGTACTGCCCTGATTCATCTGAGTGGTTCCCGCTTTCGGAAGTCGCCAGATACGCTGAAGACTGCCGTCAGTTGGCTCAGTCTCTGACAAGTGAGTCTCAAGGTCTACAAAAGACTCGACATGACGACGTTTACCACTTGGCTCTTACGTTTCGTGCTGGCTCCCTTGTGTGGCTTTGGGTGCCCCGCACGTTCCTGGCCTGTCTTCTAAACTTCTCGCCCGGTACCATGGTCCGTACTCTGTCACTGACGCAACCTCCCCAGTGAATTACATCATCGAGCCACTAACACAATCACCACATTTGCGCCATCGAGGACGCGACACCATACACGTCGACCGTCTCAAGCCCTATTACGACCCCCTCATTGTGACTACTCCCTGAGTCGCCAGAATGGCTACTCTTCGCCCCGGGGGTATTTTAGTAGAGCATACGCACCAACGCGTATGCGCCTTTGTAAGATAACGAAAAGCCCCGTGCTCTGATTGCGCGAGAGCCTGTGCCGCCTTTGCTAGACTTGCCGTACGGCCATTTTTTGTTGTAACCTCGTTGCGACTTCTCTGCTCGAATAAACATCATCACACATGACACGCATTCCATGTTTTCACCAGTCACGCAACTTCGTGATCCATTCACGTACCGTAATACCGAATTTGGTTCATGAGAAGCTAGTGAAATGGCCATGAGGGCATCATGAGCATCGCTTGTAGTCATGTTGTTAATGACACGCATCTCAGGATTACCACGTTTGCACCAGTCACATAACTTCATCTATCCGTGTACCGTAATACCAAATTTGGTATATGTGACGCTAGCGAAACAGCTGTAAGCGCATCATGAGCGTGGCATGTAATCATGTTTTACATGACACACATGTCATGAGTTTCATGTTAGGGTCTGTCGCTTGTGTTCGTCATGCAATCATGCCATGCGATACCAGTTTTGCAACATGCCATGTGAACGAAACCACAGCAAGGGCTTCAGGACCATGAATTGCAAATCACTGCATTCATGACATACATCTCATGATTTTCATAAGATGACTAGTCAAATATATTCTTCATACAGTCATGTATTGCCATACCAAGTTGGGTAGCGATACTATTATCGAAACGGCCAGGAGAGCTAAACGTCGTTGGTGGATAGATAGATAGATAGATAGATAGAGAGATAGATAGATAGACTCAAAGTCGCCGAAGTTTGATAAGAAATGCTTCGCATTTAGGAATCACAGTGTATCCCCGGAGTGCATGGTGACGAGTGAGGCGAAGCGTCCGTCCGTCCATTCGTTCGTTCTTGGTTCCGCCTGTCCGTGAGTTCATCTGTGCGATCATTCATGCGTCATCTGTCCATGCGTCCATCCGTGCGTCCGTCCGTAAGTCCACCTATCTATTCATTCGTTCGTCCGTCCGTCCGTCCATCCATCCATCTGTGTGTCAGTCCATGCATCTGTCTGCCCATCTATACATCCGTCCGTCCATCTACTGAGCCCTCCAGGTACCGTTATCTCACATCTTTTCATTATATATTCAGCATAGATGTGGTAATAGCGCCATTTCTTATGGCCTGCTCTTCGTGTCTACTTCCCACTTTTCAGCCCCTCTTGTTCATGGCTATATACTAGTTCACTATAGTCATGGCACCTCGGCCCAGCCCTCGCTAAATGTTGCTAGTTAGGAAGGTAAGAAACTTCAGTGATTCACGAAAGAATTAATTGAGGGGGAATGTGGCAGGGGAAGTGAAAGCGGGATGACGACGGGCCCCAGGGCCACTCTAGGTGGCCGGACACTGTTGTGCTTCGGCAACCCTTCTGGCCCAGCTCACTGTTCGGAGCTCTAACCCCAGTATCCCAGTTGCGAGCAGCGCAGAGCAGCCTCCGATTGCTCCTGGTATTCTGACGATTGCCACGAGGGCTTGGGTTTGTTCGGACAATTCAGAAATATGTGCTGGAAGTCGGCTTTGGTGCTAGGACAAAAGTTGCGATTAGGCGAGGTTTCGCTATGTGCAAAAATGAAGAGAAGAAAAGGAGTCGTCACTGTGGTCGTTTGAAGTCTGCGCAACCAAGCCTGTTGAAAGAGGTTTATGTGGTGGGGGATACGTTAGGCGGCCATTTCGGTAAAATAGCGTGATATCTTCATTGCTGTGGAGTCGATTCCTGCACCTCGAAGCGAAGGGAGGTCGCTGTGAGCCCGGTTGGTGAGTGCTCAGACTTGGGTGTGAGCGGCCGTGTTGCCTGGGTGTCCACAGTGTGCCGGGACCCAGAGGAGGGTGATGAGGCGATGAGGCGGAGGAGATTATTCAAGAATTTTAGCCGCCAGAGAATGAATTCGGAAATTGGCGAAATTATGAATTGCAATTTTTGAATCAGAAAATAATATACTCAGCGTAAGAGTGAACAATGGCTAAAGCAATAGCCGCCTCCTCTGCTTCCAGGGATTCTGTCGAATTCGGAAGTGACGCACTGGCGACCAGTTTTTGAAATCCGTCTAGAACGGCTATTACGAAAGCTCGACGATTTACATATTCGGCCGCGTCTACATAGACTGCGGGAGAATTAGGAGGGGAGCGCTTCTGAAGCAACTTGGCTCGAGCTTCCCGTCGCGCATGATTATATTTTGGGTGAGTATTTTTGGGGAGCGGCGGGATTAATAGATTGCTGCTAATATTGACGGGAACTGCGTGCGTGGCCGTGTCGTGACCATGAACGTTGATTCTAAGTCGGCGCAGGAGTGTCTGTCCTGTTTCTGTGAGTGATAGTCTTTGATACTGGCTGAAAAGTTGCGCCTCTACAAGCTCTCCCAGAGTGTTGTGCACCCCAAGTTGAAGTAATTTATCCGTGGCTGTTGATTTAGGTAGATTGAGCACAGTTTTATTGACAGCGTGAATGAGTCTCTTAACTTGCTCGGTCTCCGTGGGTGAGAGATAGAGGTAGGGGATGGAATAGATAATTCTGCATAGGCAAAAGGCCTGAATGAGGCGGCGTGTGTCTGCTTCCCTCATGCCGCGATCAAGATTGGATATTCGCTCGCTTAATGAGGGAAGTTGTATTATGAACTCAAGTGCGGAATAACTTTATGGTGTCAGCGCTCGAACCATTCTCGGAAATATTAAAGCCTAAAATTTTGGTTTTATTGAGCCTGCGAACAGGCATGTCATCAAGCATGACTTGAATTTGACGTTTATCTTGCTTGTTAAAGTAATTACTAGGAGTTCCCATTTAGCCGCTGAGCAGGTGGGCCGAATACTGTTGGCGTGTTTAACAACAATGTCAGCGACCAACTGAAGCTCCGATTCGATTTTGCCATGGTTGCCAGAACTGACCCAGATGGTGATGTCTTTCGCGTACAAGGAGTGATTGATGAAAGAAAGTTGGGCAAGTTCCCGCGCTAGCGATATGAAATTAACGTAAAAAGGAACGGGGACAGTACTGATCCCTGGGGCGTTTCTTGCTACCGAGCATGAAGGGACCTGTTTTGAAAGTGTCTAGTTGTAGGCGGACAGACTTGTTGCTTAGAAAGGCAGCGACATAAGTGTACGTGCGAGAGCCCACGTTTAGCTCTCTAAGAAATTGTAAAATCGAGGAGTGAGAAATATTATCGAAAGCCTTAGTCAGGTCCAAAGCAAGGATGGCTGTAGTGGTTTGTGGAAAAGTAGAATTTAGCACGTCCTCTTTAAGCTGCAGCATGACATCCTGAGTGGAGAGTCCCGTTGAAAGCCGTACATGGTGGAGGGAAAGAGTTTTTCTTGTTCCACGTAGCGATTAAGACGATCGAGAATTACATATTCCATCAGTTTTCCTGTACATGAAGTAAGAGAGACCGGTCTCATTTTATTAAGGTCTAATGGCTTATTATGTTTGAGTATGAAAATCACCTTAGCTGATTTCCATTCCTGGGCAGCATGCCCTGCTCTCATTGTTGATTCATGTAATCGATAAGAGCAGGCGCTGACTTGTAGTCTAAGTTTTGGAAGGTCTTGTTAATAATTCCATCTAGTCCTAGAATGGATGTGGTGTGAAGTTTGCTTAGTGCAGCCCAAGCTTCCGCTTCTGCAATCGGTGCATGCAAGTCGGGACTGGGAGCTCCAATGTAGGTAGGTATCAATTCTCGCCTTGGGTCAGGGAAATACGTAGTTTAAAAAGGAGTTTCAACGTATTGCCCTTGTTTTTCTACTTCAACTAAGAATTTTGTAATTCGCTTATTACTTTCAGATCACGAGGAGCATGGGTCTAACATATAGCGAAGCAGGGAACAAGAGTCCTTCATATGCAGAGTGCCGTCGAGTCGGTTACAAATCTGGTTTCACTGCTGTGATGAAAGTTCGGCCACGTGTTCAGTTACAAGCTGCAGTGTTTGTGCCATTTCGCTTTCAGTTTGCGATTATATTTTTGCTTGAGCCATCGTTTCTCCAAGCTCTGATAGGCCTCCCATAGGTGGAGTAGCCTGCTGTCTACTGAAACGCGAATATGTGCTGCTGGGGCTATTTTTTCGCTGAGAGCTACATCCCGTTTAAGCTGAGACGCCCAGTATTTGTAGTCTTGAATTTCTTTTTTCGAGTTTCGGTCTGGGATTTCGCGAATTTTGTCCCAGTCAACAATAGGTTTTAAATGAAGGTGTGGACGAAAATTGGCATGAGACAGAGTAATTGTTAGAATGTAATGATCCCTGCCAAGGTTGACGCCACCTTGTTAGTAGTTAGCTTGCCGCACGAAAGTAAGGTCTGGGGTGGTTTCTCTGCTCACAGTGTTGCCAATTTGTGTTGGTAGCATGCACTCAGTGGCTAGAGTGCACCTGTTTCGCTGAATGTATTGAAAAAGGCTGGTGGCCTTACGATTATTTTTCGTACCCCCGATCTACGTGTGGGGCATTAAAGTCACCCGTTACAACTATGGGAGCAGAGTTTGCTAGTTGGATGGCCCTATCGATATCTTCATAAGGAGCAGTGAGGCCATCTCTAGGATGAGAATAAATATTTAAAATAAAATATGTGCTTTGTCCTGTAGGACGCGGGAGAAGTTCAAGAAGAAGGCAGTCATTGTAAAGATCGGAGAGATCGTGCGCTATAATCGAGACATCCCTGTGTATATAAGTGGTAGCCCATGGGGAGCTAGGGTGCGAGTGTACAGGCTGATATCCGAGGAGTTTGCAAGCTTTTAAAGGCTCCTGTACGGAGACAACAGCAGGGTCCTGTGTAGACCGCTGTATATAAAGTGAGAGGTTGTCGCTCTTGTTTCTTAAATCACGGCAATTCCATCGCCATATGCAGAGTGAGGAGGGTGAGGATGAGGCAAGGGTGCAGGAGAGGGCTATGGCTCAGAGGGTGCTGGAGAGGATTGAGATTGTGGGAGAGATTTGAGCCGAGCAACTAACTCGTCTAGAATACTCTCTATCTTAGTGAAGCGTTCAGCAATTTGCGTAAAGCCTAAATCGACCTTTTTTTTAGTTCTCGTTGTTCTTTCCTAAATTTTGACTGGTGCCTTTAAAATCATCCGATGACGACTCGGGCTGCTCTGTCCACAGGCTCTATGATAAAGGGGAAGATGGATAGGGTTGGAGAAGGCACAGGTGGAGCAGCTGTAGGTGTACTTAAACGTTCCAGCACCAGAGCCAACTGTTGCTTTAACTCTTGAATCTCTCGCAGTACACGTTCGATAGTCTCCCGAGTTTTAGGGTTTTACTTAGCGTCACAGAGCATACAACAGGAGCAGGAGGCATGCTTTGCCCAGCTAACCTTTTCGGGTTTGGTGCCGAAGTCACGGCTTTGTGATGCACTTCGTCCAGGGCTTTTGCTTTTGCTGCTACGGTTTCGTCCAGGACTCTTGCTTCTGCTGCAACGATTTCTATCGTCAATGCTTGCAAAAAACTCCTTCTCGAGCAGGAACTCGGTCTGCTTCTGCTGGTTCTTTTGTTGCGGCCTTTGTCATGGCCGAGAGAGACGGCTGAGGCCATGCTAAAAGCGTTGCTTCCATGCCCTGTCGCCCCTCCCTTGAGCGTCCCCACAGATGACGCACTGCACAGTGCAGAGATAGTCCTGCGGGTGTTTCTGTCCGCAGCATGAACAAGTGAGGTGATTTGGCGAAGAACATACATCTCGTCGATGGCCTACTTGTCTGCAGTTTAGGCACGCTTACTCCTTCGGTCAAAAGTTGAAAACGGCGTGGAGGATGCCAAACATTTTGACAGACGGAGCAAGCTCCTTAGCCATGAATTGAATGAGCACTGAGCGTGCCCCTTGTCCCTTGCTTGGGCTATTGGTAGAAAAGAATTCACCCGACGTAATTCTTGAAGCAAGTCCAGAGGTTATTCACCATTCTAAGGGCGGTAGATGATCCCTGCCCGGGTCTCGTTCGGGGGAGCTATGTACGCATAAAATTCCAGTTTTTTCACCACGTAGTGCGAGTTCTCGTATTTTCCCGTATGTCATGATTGTCATGAGTCCCATTTTATGGTTTTGCTGCTCTTGCCGTAGTCCCTTCATCAAGAAGATAGGCAGACGTGGTGCATTCTTGGTAACATGGTTCGGGCGAAATGCAGCATGTCGCAATTCGCACTGGTTGCCGCCGGGCTACGCCAAAAGACACTAGTCGCGTCTGGTGTCAGACTATAGATTGTTCGCGTTTAGCTAGCGTAGCGCCGCTGCGCCCAGCGTCGGCGCGTCACCGTTACGTCGCAGTGTATTGGGCCTTCGTTATGCTCTCCCTAACATTTTGCTAGCTTGAGATATTCCAAGTTTGGTAATACGGGACGTGAATGGACGACGTAGGTATGCGACTGGTGCAAAGATGACAATCATGAGATGCGTGTCATGTAACAACACGACCACATGCCACGCTCATGATGCGCTCGCGATCGTTTCTCTAGCTTCACGTGTACCACATTGGTGTTGCATAACGTCAATAGACGGCGATGTTGAATGATACGTCCAAACAGGATAATCATGATATGCGTGTCATGAAAACCCTGACTGCATGCTACGCTCATAGCACACTCACAGCCGTTTTGCTAGCTCCACATATAACAAATTTGCTATCAGGTGCCGTGAATAGATAACGAAGGTAAATGACACGTCCAAACGAAATAATTATAACATGGAAGTTATGTACTGCATAATTTACCTCCACCTCGTAACGTTTTTCTGATTTTCAACTGACATATAAACCTTCCTCATTCGTGCTTCGCATATCATCGATTCCCATGGGATCTGCCAATTTTTCAAGCATCGAGTGGAAGGCAAATTGTATTGGAGATTTAGTCACCTGTACTTGTCTCTTTTCTTTTTACAACTATCTTTTTATTTATGAACAATGTGCGCGGGATTCGTGCTCAATCGAAAAGGGTGTGCGTGTGCCACTTCTCTAGTCCGGCCGTGGAGGTGGCGACCTACTACTACTACTACTGCTACTACTACTACTACTACTACTACTACTACTACTACTACTACTACTACTACCAATACTGCACATACATCGCGGACGCACGACCAACGGCATAGGGAGCTTCTCCCACAAAATCACAGATGCTGTAGGGGCAATATATGAATACGGCGAAGTGTTTTAGTCTACAAATAGTGCATACAACACACCCTACGACTAAGCATCACTTGGAACGCCCAATAACGCTACACGATAATGACAGACGTCATAGCTACGCCCTCCGAATACGATGGCATGTTGTAACGTGCAACCTTACGATTACTCATCAGTCAGGTAACAAAAAAATTGCCACCAAATCTTTTACCCCCCTCCAAAAAAAGTAAACAAGCAATGAGCGCAATGGTAGCCAAGAATTGCAAAGGCTTGTCTTTTATAAGTGATGCGGGAAATAAAGCAGCATCGGGATGGAATCATTTCGAAGATGAGTTTTTGGAACCGAGCGCTCAAAACATGGCTCTGCAAAACGGTCACTGCAAAGTTTGCTTTCAGGAGACGGCATCTAGTTGTCCTTCTCCTGGTTATAGACCCACTTCTTGTATATTTGAAGCCTCGAAGTTGGGAAGCTGCTTATAAGAAAAACCTATCACCTTAAACACACTTCGTAAAAAATTCAATCAACTACCACAATTTCCACTCAGAATGCGCTAAAATAAAACATTATTTTATAGTACTAGGCGTGGAATGTCTTTGCGTTGATATTTTCGGTCGATGCATAGAGTTTCACGGCTCTACAGGCCTGCATTTCATTAAAAAGAAGAGAAAAGATCTAGCGCCGGCATCAGGCGACTATCCATGGTGGTGGCTTCCGGGACAGAAATGGCGGCTTCCGGTGGCTTCAAGCGCGTGTGCTGGATGGATGGATGGATGGATGGATGGATGGATGGATGGATATGGCTGTACTCTTTAGATTGAGCGGTGGCTAGCGCCACCAAGCAATTTTGGTTCGTTAGGTATAAACCTAACAAACCAAAAATTAGATTTATTATTTTTCCTTAAATAGTGAGGTTGAGGATTTGTACTTTGCAGCGAAGGGTTCAATTTTCACTCGTGCCTTGACTTTAGTTACCAATCAGATAACCTCCTTCTAGTTAATTCTACCCACTTAATGTCTGTTTTGCCCTCACTGTCCCTAAACCCCAGTGCTTTGAAAACCTCTGCGCCATCAACCTGAACTACAGGGTGAAGCCCTTTACAGAACAATATCAAGTGTTCGGCAGTTTCTTCTTCCTCTTCACACGCACTGCATACCGTGTCTACCTCTTGGTATTTGGCCCTATATGTCATTGTCCGCAATACTCCCGTCCTGGCCTCAAACAGTAGAGAAATACTCCGAGTATTATCATACCCTTTTCTGGGCTATTTTCGCTTAAAAGTTCAATGTATCTCGAGTGCGGACTTCTTAAACATGCCAGTTCTCCACATATTGGTCTCAGCTTCCTTCACCTTCTTCTTAACCGATAAATCTTTTTGGTTTGGCCCCCGGCTGTTTTTTAAGTATTTACCAGTCGATTTTTTGGTTCACTTCCGCCATTTGCATCAACATTCTTCATGTAGATGTAGCTGAATACCTTCCTAGCCCAACGCTCCTCTTCCATTTCTCTCAATCGCTTCTCAAATTTTCTCTTGCTGCTAGTTTCCCCGCCCTAAAATGATGTCCATCCCATATCACCTTGTACTCCCTGATTTGGTGTATTCCCATGAGCTCCTAAGGCAAGCCTACCTATTCCACGTTGCTTAATTTCTAATTTTTATTGAAATTCTGATCTCATGCACAAGACCGCATTGCCGAACGTCAGACCAGGAACCATGACCCCTTTTTATATTCTGCTCACAACATCATACCTATTGTGATTCCACAGTGCCCTGTTTTTCATTACCGCTGCATTCGTGTTACCTTTAGTCGACACGTATATTTCGTGTTCTCTTAGGCAGTCGGCCCCGTTGCTTGTCCATACGCCCAGATATTTGTACTTATCTGTTATCTCTAGCGTGACCTCTTGTATTCTAAGCTCACTACCTTCATTGTCAATAAAAATCATGACTGCAAATTTTTCCTTACAGAATCTGAAATCTAACCTATCTCCCTCATTACCGCAGATGTCCACCAATCTCTGCAAATCTTCCTTGTTGTCGGCATTAGCACTATATCATCTGCATACATCAATGGTGGCAGTGCCTGTTCAATGAGTTTTCCTTGTTTTACGAAAGAGAGGTTAAAGCCCAGTTCACTTCCCTCTAATTGTGCCTCTATTTCTTGTAGATACATCATGAATAACAAAGGGGACAGAGGACACCCCTGCCTAAGCCCCCGTTTCACCTCTGTGGGCTGAGATACCTGTTTTTCCCACTTTATAACTACCTTTTTACCTTTATAGATCTCGTTTAAAAAATTAGTGACTACATCTTCCATGCCTAGTGTGTCCAGTATTCCCCACAATTCCTCTTGAACCACGCAATCGTACACTCCCTTGATAACCAAAAATGCTAGCCACAGGGGTCTGTGTTCCTTTTCTGATATTTTGATGCACTGCGTCAGGGAGAACAGATTGTCTTCCAACCTCCTGTGTTTTCGAAACCCATTCTGTAGTTCCCCCAGCACCTTCTCATCATCTATCTATGACTGGAGTCTTTCATTTATAATCTGCATCGCCAGACTGTAGACCACTGATGTAACTGTTATTGGACGGTAGTTGTTTATATCGTCTTTGTCCCCCTTTCCTTTACAGATTATGCTCATCCTGCTAAGTTTCCATCCATTAGGGACTTCACCATCGAATATTGTTCTGCTCACTGCCTCTCTCAAAGTCTGTTTAGACTTCAAACCCATGACTTTATTAGCATAATTGCAATGCCATGTGAGCCTGTTTATGTACTACTAGGAACCTTTTTCTCAGCCCTTTCCCACTCTTGTTGTGAAAATGGAGCCATTGTGCCACTTGAAATATCCTTGTCTATTGTGGTGCCTAAAGCACTTCTGTGTTGGCATTTTTCTGTCACCCTTGTTCTTATATATTCAATAGCTTTGTCCCCCTCTAGCCTAGCACCTTGAGCTGTAGTTATAAACCTCTGCTCTAGGCTCGTCTCAATTGTAAGGGAGCTTAGATGGTTCCAAAATTTCGCAGCTGCCTTTCTATCTTTTTTTATTTATTTCTGCCAGCCACTTGGCTCCTTTACTTTTAATATTTTCATTGATCAGAAGGAATGCGTCCTTCTACACATTAGAAGGATTTCCCATTTTCTTTCATTATCACCTGTCGGTTCACCCCGCTGCTTAGTATGTCTGTGTTCCCTGAGGCTTTCTGACGTTTTGCTATGGCTCTCTTAACTTCCTCATCCCACCAACTTTTGTGTTTGAGTCTTTTTTGCGGGGTGACTTGTCACGTGCCTTAGCAAGCTCTAGCTCAGTCTAATTAGATTCGTGTATGTCCACACTGTTTTATTATCCTAAGTGATTACTTTCTCGATTTCTTTAGTGGCTATTTCAATTTGCCTTTCTGCATAAAAATTTTCCTGTAGTTGCTCATCTTCTCTCCTTCCCACTTTCACTGCTCTTCCAAACTGAGCTTGACACGTTTGTGATCACTATCCAGATGTCTGGAGCCACCTTCATCTATGTGCATTCTCTGAGCTTATCATACATCGTATGTGACATCCGTGCATAATCTATCGTCGACTGCAGCCTTCCTGCCTCCCATGTTATTTGCCCTTCACACTTCTCGGTACTGTTGCAAATGATCATATCCAGCCTTTCACATATATCCATGATCATTTTACCTGGCGGGTCGGTATACCCATCTATATTTTCTATGTGTGCATTCATATCTTTTAGTATAATTATCTCGCACTCTCCATCTAACTCCTGAATGTCCTTCGATATACACGCTACAATTGCCTGGTTTTCTTCTCTGGCCTTTGCTCCCGTCCACAAGTACATGAAAGCAAGGAGTGTCATTTGCCCTGCCACTTTCTCTTTTAGCCATAAGTGTTCCTTGCACTTCTGCTTGACCCTTTGCCAGTCTGTACTTTTATGAATGAACGCCCCAATACCACCCCCTTTCTGCTGCATTCTGTTCTATTACAATATTTCCACGCGTAATCCGTATGGTTAGGAGGTTGTTCCAGGTCCCTGAGATGTGTTTGAACAAAACCGTATACCATCGGCCTCTCCTCCTTTAGCTGTTCTTCTATCTCTTCCCACTTCAGCCTGTTCCTACCGCCCTGCATGTTAATATACCCTAAGTCTGAATTGGCTCGGCACTCGTGGCTACGTTTATTTGTGCCCCAGACTCTACGTATCTTACATACTGGTGTCACTTTGGAATCGTATCTGTCCATACCACCTGTCAAAGAGTCTCCATAGTCGTTTTCCTCGTTACTAGCTATCGTGCACCCCAAAGGGCCCGTTTGCCCCCCCCCAAAGCTACTGCGCGTCCTGCAAACCGCCAACCCACCTCATGACCTAGCCGCCCATCGAAGTGAATTCTGTCTCGTTGAAAACCACCCCACCTATGCACCTCTCTGTTTATTTCAACCACCTCAAAGCTTTTCTCTCGGCTCATCCGCCATATCTCTTGGTTTGCGTTGACAACCGCTCTTTGCAGGTTGCTATCACGCACCGGTACCTCCGGTATCGTGCATATCGCTACCTGTACCTCAGGAGAAGTGGCGCATGTCGTCAACGCCTTTCGCCAGTGTAGTTGCTAGTCCTGCTGTATCTTCATTTAAGACATCGTTTAAACCGCCTGAAATTATCACGATGTTTCATCTATCAGCTGTAGTTTTGAGTTTTGCGCTCGCTTGCCTTATGACTGCTTGCAGCTTGCGTCCTGGGAACGCCCCTATTGCAACCCTCTTATCACCTCTTACCCTCTCTTTGATGGCTTTTGTGCATCGATTTTAATTCGAGTCCCCGGCGATTATCACATGCTGTGACGTTTCAGCTGGAGCGTTCTGCACCTGGGGGTTACTTGCACCTGTGACGCCGGCTGCTTTGTCCACTCTCAGCCCCACCACTAGTTCGCTGAAGCAGGGCCTTGCGACAAATGAACCGGCTGAGCCTGTTCTTTCCAAATTTGCTTGCTCTTTCCTCTCTACAGTTCTAGTTGCCGGTTCCCAACTGTTCTCTCTGTAGTCCGCTTCTATGTTTACCTTTTCTATTGCTTCCTAGACGGACTTAAGCTTTTCTCCCATAGCCCTCGTTTTCTATTGCTCTGTCGCCAACGCAGTCTCGAGCTCAGTGATTCTCATCAGCATGTCACTCTGGGTAACCATCATTTTCTCCACTTTCTCTTCCACCTCACATTGCCTACACTTCGCGTCAGCCTTTCCTCTTTCTGCTTCTACACTTGGGTTCACTTTCAACCAACTCCACATCCTCAACACTTCACAGTCTTTTTACCATGTCTTTCCGACAACGATTGTTCTCTGACTTGTCTCACTCGATAATTACAAAACTCTAGCCCTGCCCTACGAAAAAGAGAAAGTCTAAGCTCTACTACAAAAAATGCGTGTTCAATGTACGTGCACCTCTCCCACGTGGTGGCAAAAGAAAAAGAAAAACAACAAAACAACAAAAAATCTAACACACACACAAACTAACAAATACCTGGTGCCTGACCCCCGAAAAAGCCGTACAATAAAATAGGTGCTACAGGGATTTTAACTGCTGCCCTATAATTATAAAAACAAGCTCAAAGCATGCAAAACAACTTATTTGCGCAGTCGATCGGGAGCGCTCAAAAAACACGTCCATCCACCATGACAGTCCGAACCGAGAAGCTGGATGTGTCATCCAGCTCCCCCTAGTAGAGATCAGTGGTAGGCTTTCGCCGCAATACACATCGGAATTTACAAAGTGTCCCTAAATGTTTAAAGTATCTTACCAAATAAGGAAGTGATTTCTGTGGTACATATTTGAAGGCTGGACGACTGACCTAGAGAATAAAAAAGAAATCAGTCAGCTCCACTGGGATTCGCCAAAAGAGTTAAACAAGAATTGATTCAATCAACTTACGTAAGCTTTTCAGGTAATTTTGATATTCTTGCCCTGTGTAGCCGGTTATGGTGGTGTTCGAAAAATTTTTCCTCACTGACGGCTTTAGCGAAATTAATAAATACTAAATAAAACATAATGCACATCCTTCAAAGGCTGGTGTTTGATTATAGTTTGCCCGTTTTCACGGTGATTGCCTCGAATATCTAATCACAGATTCATGTTTCTCCAGTGCGTCCTGAATTGAATAATAGTTTACGAGCGAAGGTCTTTAGGGCGTAGCCTTGTCTCAGTCTGTCACGCTACACAAACAGGAAACTAAAGCTCTGTGTCAGCTGTGTATATCAATGAAGTATGTGCCAACACAAAACATCACCACCTGCACTATCCATCTGTACGTCCAATAGTGCGTCTGTATACCTGTCCATACATCTATTCATGCAACCGTCTTTCTGTCCGTCTGTGTGTCCGTACGTCCATGTGTCCACCCATTCATCTGTGCCGCCATCCATGCGTCTGCCCCACTGTTCGTTTGTCCGTCCTTGCACACGTGTGTCCTTTATACCAGTCTAGGCATTGAACGTAGGCATTGCGGATCTCGGGACGTAGCTTCTCCCGCTCATAACCAATCACTTGGTCGAGATGCGTTTTTTTGCGTCGTACCGAAGCCGTCAAAACACATCTATAACTGCCGAGAATATACAGCACGTGCTCAATGAAAACTGGAAGAGTTGTCTTTATAGATAGTTTAACACACTGAGTGAGACTATCACAAGTAAACATGCATCGTATCCCCTACAGCAGAAATACTTGGGAAGTGCAGAATCGCACACATTACCATTAGCATTCACACAAAGAAACGCGGTAATCGCTGCACATCCGTGAGGCGCTACGCACACTTCGTTGATGCTTCATCGTGCTCTGGATGCGGAGCACGATGAAGACTTTGCTGGGCAGACTTGCTGGGCAGACTTTGCCGACAGTCGTCTTCGCAGATGAGAGGTCATGGTACCTAATATGAGCAAGTGATCACAGATACTCCCTCCTCATTGCGCCAATCGCCTAGACTCCACCAAATCACCACCCCCCTGCTTACGTCCCTCTGTCGCTCAGTAGGACAGGCTGCTGTCCCCAAGTTCTACGAGCGGCTTTGAAGAATGCTACTGGGGTTCACAGATGAATTGGTAGCTTATAATGAATTTGCCGCTGCACAATCTCGGCTAGTGGAGTGAGCTGACTATGCCGTCCTTTCATCAATGCGACCTTCTCCGTGGTAGAGCTCTCCATCTAGCTGCTCACGCCGTGGATGAGGACTCTGCTGAGCGACTGGGCTTTTTGGCTCAATATCATTGCTCCGACAATGCGGTCTCACCTGTTCTTTGCTGAGCTCCAAGTTATCTGCATTAGATTCTAGAATTTCTGTCTCTTCCTATTTGAGGCCTGCTTTGAGCAAGCGGACACCTTTGACACAACCACCCGTCCTAGTGATGTGGTGCTTTCAGAGGTTGGGCTAACGATGCGGAATTGCGCCACGCTACATGATCTCCACTTGACCTACGTGTGGAAAGCGGTGTACTTGTAAACCAAGTGACGCTCCCGTTCACTGATCTTCGAAAAGTTGCGGTAACACGACCTCCTATCAACATGCTTGCTACGCAAGAAAATTTTATTGCTTCCAACGAGGTGTTTTCACGCCGAAGTATAGCCAAACAAGAGGTGATCCTCAAGGCTCTGTTCTATTGCCTGTGCTATTTACATTTTTTAAGTTCAATACCATTGATTGATAAGGTACAAGTATATGTTTATGCAGATGATATCGCGTTTCTTGCATCTGACAGCAATATTTATTAACTACATTCGACTTTACAGTGTTATTTGGCAACATTAGAAACCTGGTTTCAGAAAATTCATATGAACCTGACCGTAACTAAAAGTACTATAATAGTTTTCACATTGGACGCACCAGTTACTATTTCTCTTCAGTACCATCAAGAAATAATTCCCCAGGTTAACTGTATTAAATATCTCGGTGTACTATACGATCAAAAACTGAGCTGGCGTGACCACATTGAATATATTAAAATTAAGGCTACACGCGCTGTTGGAATGATGGGTAGGCTTGGCTACCTCCGTTCCAGTCTTCGGAGAGATACGCTGATCATAATTTACCGCATGTACGTTCGTCCGATTCTTGAATTCGGAGGTGTACTATTCTCTGCCGGACCAGCATACAAAATAAATCACCTGATTCTCTTAGAGCGGGGAGCTCTACGTAGTTGTTTAGATGTGCCAAAATTAACAGCTAACAATGTTTTGTATCAAGAAGCTCAGATACCCACACTTGCTTGCAGATTTCGTATTTTAACAGTAAAAACCCATTTAAAATTTTCTGAATCCACTTTAGGAAGGCGACAGTTTGTATTCTTTGCCGAGCCTTGTGTCTTTTTCAATGAGCATTGATTGGTCTCGTGCTTATAAACCCCAAGTGCTATTTGTTCAAACACTTCTAGATGCTTTAAATGTTAATATATTCGAGATCACGCAATCTGTCAAACCAATCGGCCAAGTGCAAATAAAATTTGACGATATCTTCCCCATGAACACTGAACACTTGCCCTCTAAATATTTGATTGATTTATCAGAACAACAGCTGTCTCAATTAAGTACTAATATAGTAATTGTATCGGATGCATCTATGAGTGGCGAGAAGGCAGGTGTGGGTATTTTTTCTCTCTCATTCCTCTGGTTATTTTCATTGCGTCTCCCCGATTATACACCAATATTTGAAGCGGAATTAATGGCCGTTATACTAGCTATTCGTGAACTTCCTGCGACTCAGTCGACAGCTGCGATAGTGTCTGACTCGTATTCCGTGTGTTCATTTTTTTCAACGTCGTCGACATCAGCAGTACTAGAAACTTTTCAATCATTTATCCCAGCAAACATTCGTCTAGTGCGAATGATATGGGTGCCAGGCCATCGTAGTATATTTATAAACAAGATGGCTGGCACACTTGCGCGAATATCTCTTGATCTTTCAATTGTGCCAATCATGCCTCCTACAGCATATGTAACAGCAGTGAGGTTTATAAAACTTTCCTTTCTTGAAGGCTCATCAAACATCATGATCCCGAATCCAGATTTCTCGCACCTGCACTTCACATGGAATAATAAATGGTGTCCCACGCGTAAATTGGAAGTCTTGATAACAAAATTACGTCGCCGTGTACCACCTCCTAATTTCTACTTAAACAGGTCTGTTCTGGGGCCATCCCCTCTGTTCTCAAGCTGTAACGAACCTGAACATATCGACCATTTTCTTATGACATGTAACCGTTTCAAAAAGTAAAGAAAAAACTGCTTCAAAATTTTAATCAGAAAACTAGGAATATCACTTAATACTACCAATAATTTTTCTTTTGGGCCACTTCACTGGGACACAGCGACAGGAACATCTGCGGGGCTCTCTGCGAATTCATATATAACACAAGGAGATTTCCTTGTTGAGTCATTGATCAGCTCTCGAGTTTTGCTAGCCACACTACCCTTTATTATTTAGCTGATACACTGCAATGATTCAACTTTCAGGAGAATTTCATATCACAATTCTACCTCGGATATTCAACAAATTCTATTATTTTTGCTCCTCCTCCCCTTTTTTCTTTTTTTACATTGCGCCAAATCAGTTTCACAGTCAATAACAGTAATCATATTCCCCTAGTCCAGAAAACCTGAAGGTATTGACTTGCATTAACCACCGGCTTTTTCGCCGATCCCCCTTAGTGGGTGAGATCCACAAAAGAAAGGAACAAGCAAGCAAGCAAGCAATACAGACCTCGTTTTTTCTGGTCGCACCGTCATCCTGTATTCTGTTATTTTCACCGAGCGACAATAATTGAGGTGCTGGACTCCTCCAACTGATGCTTGGGACACCTCCGCGCCCTAGCACATCAAGTCTACCACTGCAATCCGTTCCTGCAGTGGAGACTCCTATCCACCGCTACAGTCGCCGACAGCGAGGCCTTGGTCCCGAGACGATACCGCTCGAACTTCTCGAGCAACACACCGTGCCGGGAGAAATGGCTACCGGAGGGCCTTTACAGCTTACTGTTGATCAGCCTCTAATTCCTGAGACCTTCCACGGTTTATAAAGACGTTGAGGACTGGTTAGCCCAGTATGAGTGAGTCGCCAAAGCCAACCGCTGGTCCACTGAACAAAAGCTATCGCGCGTCTACTTTGCTTTGGCAGACAGCGCTCGTACTTGGTACGAGAAGCACGAGTCAACGATGTCTTCGTGGGAGGAATTTCGGCAGCAAATTCTCGGGACATTCGCAAACACCGACCACCGTGATTCCTGCTCTGCAGCTCATCGAGGCACGCATACAGAAACCAAACGAGAGCGTCGCCATGTTTGCGGAAGACATGGCCCGCCTATTGCAGCGGGCCAACCCCGAGATGCCTGAAGGTAAAAAACTCCGGCATTTGATGAGGGGCGTCAAGGAAGAGCTGTTTGCCGGTCTCCTACGCAACCCACCAACAAGCACAGTGTAATTCGTCAAAGAGGCTACAACAATAGAGTGATCACTGCAGCAACGGCTCTAAAGGCCGGGCAAGAAGACAGAGGACAATGAAGTGATGAGCGTGGACAGCATCCACGGTTACTCCGAGAAAGAAGTCGAAGCGGTGGCTCTTTTGTTCTGTTAATACAGACCTCGTTTTTTCTGGTCGCATCGTCGTCCTGTATTCTGTTATTTTCACCTAGTGACAATATCAAAGTAGTCCCTGATCACAAAATGCGGCTCCAAATGCAATTTGCACACTGCGCATGTTTCATCGAGCTCCTTATTCTCGTGGTTCAGGTTCCTCTTCCACTGTCACTTTCTTTCTTCGTTTTGAGGGACTTTCAAAAGGGACGCCTTCGGCGTGCCTTTCACACGGCTGTAACCAGTCCGGCATCCCGGTGCAAAACAGCGATTGAGCCGCTCAGTAGGCATACTTGCTTAGCATGGGCACGTCAGCAAAAAATGAAGTCCGCGGTTGTCTTTGATGCAAACCACTGAATTTCTCAACTACACGAAAAAGCAATCGACTTGCAGCATCGGTCAGCACGTGTGCAGCAAGAGAGCGGCAGCGGCAGAAGGATAGGAGCGCACAAAAGTTTAAGAAGAGACAACTGATGCAGTGCCCCTAACGGCTCCCAGTACCATCGACACGAGCGGCTCCAGAGCGCCACCTGCGTAGCATAGGGCAGAGAGCACACTACCCCCTTCTAGTACACTGTAGCGGAGCTCCCACATAGTGCATAACAGATCCTTCTCGGTGCTGCGTTGTGTAGGAAGGAAGCAACAAAAGGGAGCAGGGTGATGGGCTAACCAGAAAGACGTCCTGTTGGTTGCGTTGTGTAGTGAAAAGAAATTCCCCTCTGTATTCACGCATCTCTCCAATATTGGACCCCACAAAGTGCTCGAACCAGAGGAGTTTTTCCTTATCGCCTATCGAGTGCATATTCGCCCCCGCTCAGACAGACAGTGTTCAGTGCGCATCAAGCGAAGGACGTGGGCTTTTATTTGCTACATCACTCGCAGAAAATTGCCAATAAATCAATGTGGGTACAGTTCATGCCTACCACTAAAAATGAAGACATATAGGTTCGTATTTGTCTTCAAAATGTGTTCTGACCTCTCTGTAGCGTGCTAAGCAGCTTCGAGGGTAATTCACTATTAGAGAGTAGAACCGATGACATTTGGCAAGCATTGTTAAGCTATGCTCATTACTAACAATCGCGAACTATTGATATGAAGCAGCGTTATATAAAATACGCGCCAAGAAAACGTTTCAACCAGCGTAGTGGAATTTATTAACAGACCCCTTGAGGAAGTTTTTCGAAAACGGAACACACAATTTCCAGTGAATTACCAAATTTTAGCGCACGCTGCCAAAGTTTAAGTCGAAACATTATTGATTCGAAGTCTTGTTAGGTAGCGTGTATATAGGGCAAAGATGCTTTTGATAATCGCAAGTCGCAGCTTCCACTGATCATGCAAGTGCAACGCGAAAGAAACCAAGCTGCAGTTTCTAATTATAAGGGTTGATAGATGAAAACCGTTTTTCAATTCATAAGAAAGCAGCATCTCCATAAGTGGAACAGAATCAATGAACTTGGATAGGCAGCTGTAAAGACCAGTCATGATATTGAGATGCTGCTGAATATCAAAATATGCAAATACTTCTTGCTTAATAAATAATAGGTTCAGGGTCAGTTAATAATTAGTTACCTTAAGTGTGAATAAGATGCAACTCAAGGTAGGGTTATAGCTGGTATTTCAACGGTATTTTTATGGTAACTAACATCTACAATATGTATCGAGAGTATTACGCAAGTAACGCACCTTCTTCTGACCTGACAAATGCTGAGGTGTTACCATAGCAATAACAAGGAATATCCAAATGTTGTAGGGCTCCATAAATGTTTCAGAATAAATTATGCTCGGTGGAGTACTAGAGTTTGAACTTTCTTGAAGTACAAAAACGTGAAAGCCAGTCTTTATATATCCACTGCACTGCAACCTTTTAGAGACGCAGCCAAAGTTCGAAGGATAAATATAATACAAGAAAAGAAGGATCATAAGTATCGGTAGTTGGAGTGTTATTGAAAAATAGAACTTCAGCCGATCTGACCAGTGATATCTGTGGTCAGTTTAATCCTTTTTTTTGTCGTTTATAAAGATTAATAACCAGAAGCACTTTCTTTGAAATGAGCTTGCGGTTTGGATAAAGCCGTAAAACACAAAAAAAAGTTGCAGAGCTTGAAAGCCTCAGTGCTCGTTATAAGTAAAAATTCTAGCTAGAATATCGATACAATTACGCACGAATATTCACGCTGATGAAGTTCTCGTTTGCCTCATATAGAGCTCGTTCGGAATTGTTTATGAGACATGGAGTGCCACATATATTTATTCCTGCGGTCGGCCCCCCTACCAAGCAATCTGGTGTTAGTCGCTTTCACCACCTGTCTAGCATAGCTGCAGTCCATTTTAGCTTGTTCTTCTGGGAGAGAAAATTTTTGCTTAACACTGAATAGTGGCTTGTCGTCCAGTCTATGCTCTTGAATAAAACTGAAGTAACAAAGTCGGTACACAAAAAACGTCTTCAGGAATGTGCAACAACAACTCTACTTTTGCGATAACAGCTTCCACATAATACACTATAAACTATTTGTTTTTCGTCACTGCGACAGAAACACCACTATGGGGTAATCTAGTCCAGTCTTTCCACGAAACGTCGTCACCTTTGTTTTAAGACCAACTTTATGAAAGGAAAAGCTTAGCCGTTTCGCTGAGCACGCAAACTTTCACATCAAAGCAGAAAGCTTACCGAATTCTTCCTTATCAAACTATTGAGGCTGTTTATTTTAACGCGCAATCAAAACAAGGAACGTACCAGAAGTATTATGTGCTGTATTTAACGGTAATCTAGTTATTATAGCGTAAATGGGAAGGAATTCAAGCGGAGGGAAAACATGGCCGATTCTTCCATCACTGCAATTGATGTGACATGAAAGTCCAACATGTCTTGGCAGAAGTAGTTGATAGTTTATTGCACACTCATACATGATTGATTGATATGTGGCGTTTGACGCCCTGAAACCACCTTATAGTTTTGAACTTATGAGAGACGCCGTAGAGGGAGGGCTTCAGAAATTACGACCACCTGGAATTCTTAACCTGCACACAAATCTGAGCACACGCGCCTACACCATTTTGGCCTACATTGAAAATGCACCCGCCGCAGCCGGGATTCAGTCGCATGTCTTGCAGGTCAGCAGCCGAGTATCCTAGCCACTAGACCACCACGGTAGAGTGCATTCATACATGGAAGCTTGTAAAAAGCGCCTAAATGTTTGAAAGCCACAGCTACGTTTGATGTGAGTGCAACCAAGTTTACGCCTATGGGCATTTCTCCATCACAGAAAAAACGAGCGTGATCATGATTTAGCCGTAGGAGTAACTGAAGTTCTTTATATGAACGTAGCTTACGGTGAATCTTCCTCGAAAATGACATTAACGAACACGTAAAGAATCCTGGCACTCGATTCGCGCATCTTCAAAGCGTCGTTAAATCAGCTGAGAGACGGCAAGGTTTGCGCGCTGCAGTGATAAAGTAAGCTACGCCTTTGCTCATACATACGCCACAGCACGGAGCTTCAAGAACGTGGGGACAGAGGTTTTTAGCATCAAGCATGAGTATGCTAAGCAAAGCGTCGAAAACATCCTACTCAAAAACCTATGCACATGTGAAGACAGCCCTTACAGAATTTTTTCCTGTGGTACAACATGCTAATACCACAGCCAAGCATTAGAAGCTTGTGGATTTATGGGAACCAAAAATAACGTAAATCACCACAACAATTTTGCAAGGCTCCTATGAGGGTAAAAGTAGTGAAGACTTGCAATCGCGTTAAACCAAATCAAAATAAATGCGACCCACCGAAGACCAATACTTCGCCTTTATGGCCTGGACAGTGGTTGAAATGAATGACATGGTTGCAGCGAATTGCGTTTGTTCCGGAGTGGGTCGGCGAACAAAACAATGACCTGTCTGTCACACCATGCAGCTCCCCGTTGAACGTTAAGGCACTCGATCAATGCCCAGTAATGTACATGTGGTGGCTGTGTTCTTATTTGTGAGCATTGTCAATAAAAAACAGATATTACGCATATTGGAGGTGCAACATGAATACCTCAGTATGAGGTGGTGTGTTCTTTTATTTGAAAATACATAAATACGTAATATTCAAGAACCTTGTGTTTCTTACGCTGCGCTGAAATTGCGATGGTATGAACGAAAAAGCGCTTTGCGGACGACATGGCGCTGCCACCTGCCAGTGGCTTGGGTTCTGCACAGGCTCCTGTTTTCCAACATTATTTCTAGAAGGCGTCCATATCGCACGCAGTGCCACAAGTCGAAGTCCTATCGTATATGAATGATATTTTTGGCGAAGCATACAGGTAGGAGGCCAATTCTGGAGGCGAAGCTCCTCAACGTTGAGCCTTATCTCACCATCACTTGACATAGTACTTGGAGCATCGTGCAGAGGCACTGTGGTTCAAGTTCACGCTCGGTGCGTGATCTCTCTATTCGACAGCAAATACAATGAAGTGCTTCCTCGCGGCGCGTGCTCTGGGTTTGAGTGGAGACTGCTACAGGCAGTGCAGTATTGCTCGCTCCCGGCGTACGATTTTATTCGCCTCTACAGCGAAAACAATGAGAACAACGCGACGAAACGGCATGCGCAGACGATGGCTTACAGATCGGCTGCTGCTGCTGAAAAACATTTATTTACAGATGTTATTTACAGGCAAAGTGGGAACGGTCCTTAAGAGGCCACCCTGTACGAACACTAGGTGGGCTCCTTCTACGGGAGCCCATTGGCGTTGGCCGTGGCCCGGGCACGCTCGACCAAGGCCCGTTGGGCCGCGAGGTCAGAACAGCCGAGCAGGGCTGCCTCTCAGTCCTCCCGCGAAGGGTTGGGTAGTGGGGTAAGGTTTGGGGTTTTTTGGCATGCCCACACCATGTGAAAAATGTCAGAGGAATTTTTCTCACAATGCGGGCACTTCCCCGTACAAGCGGGGCCAAAGAGTTTTACGATTGCCGGGCACAATAGAATTTTGGTATAAAGGCGAAGGAGCCCTTACAAAAATCCTATATATGGACTTATATAAAAATCCCCATATATGGCTACATCAGGAATTGGGCATATCTGGCTTTATATGAAATCCCCATATATGGGCCCTATATAACCTGATATGTCCAAATCCTGATATAGCCATATATGGGCCTTATATTCCCATATATGGGTGTTGCTGTATATGGTCAAATATGGCTATATATATAGAAGCATCCATATAAGATCTTATATGGATGCTTTCATATATGGCCTTATATGGATACCTTTATATAAAGCCATTCAAATGATTCATCTATATTAGTTCAGCCTGTGTCACCGGCAAAAAATATAGCTGCTCAAATCATTCTTCAGCTAGAAATATAGCTGTTTGTTGAAAGGTCTGCATGCAGTCACCATCATCTCCAAAACAAAGGTAGTACACACTCCCTGAATATTCTTGTTCATTTAAATTATCCTCATTATATCTCGAGTTATTCTCAACAACTAATTGCTAAAATGTAACCTGGCATCATAATTAAAGTTTGTGGTGGGCACATGTCAGTGTTAATCCACTTTTTCTGAAGAGATACATTCTTTGTGCTTAAATTTATTGCTTACCTATCGACCCTTTTTTATTCATCTATTTATTTCATTACCCACAGCACCAATTGGCATTAATTTAGGGGAGCGTTTACGAAAAAGAGAATACAAAAAATACATAGTCAGCCAAACAAATAATCGAAGTCACCTAAACCTTAATTTGCAAGAGCAATTGATATATAAATCGGAACATGTGACACACCCCAAAAATGCAACGCACTAATCCTAACATGAAATAAAACAAATAATTGAGAATGTAGAGGCAATGCTAGAAGGCAGTTGGTTCCATATTGTAATTTTTTTGGTAAAAAATCATTTTGAAGTACGTCAGTCTTGCATGCGATTTTTCTTACCTTGAAATTATGGTCAACACGGTCTGAGACATAGTTCAGTGCAAGTAAATATTCCGCTTTATCGATTCCTGACTTGACAAAAATAAATGGCAAAAAAGAAGCCAATTTGAGTTTCGTAAAGATATTTTTCACAGTATGTTTATTTAAAACTTTTCTCGCGTGTCAATGGAGCTTCCATAGTCAGTCAAAACGAAATATTGACTTGCTGTTGACCGTATGAACTGCGTGTGCATTGAATAACCTAAATGAGTTATTTATTTATTGAGCGAACTCCTTAAACTTTTAAGGAGTTCGCTCAAAAGTGATCAGTATGCAAGCTTGTCATGTACGAGTATTGTGACTAATGGCCTATAGAACGACTGCTAAAACTGGTGTCTATAGGTCTAGGTGCGCGTGGGAAAGGAGGCTTTTAGCACTATTTCTTGCCAAAGGAACTCTAAAAAATGTACTTTGTAAACGTAACCCCCTTTCCGTTCTGTCAATACTGCATCATTAACGTAACAGCGGTAAAGAGCTCGTTCCGCAGAAATTCCGGCGTAGGCATCGGTGGCTCTCAGTGAAAAATCGTCTTGTCCATGATCGAAAATTGAGAGAATGCAAATAAAGGAAACATTAAAAATTTTTGGGTTTGAGTAATGACCAAAATCATGCAGGCCATTTGCATGGCAACCAAGTGCTTTACCACATAGCTACGCATCTGCTTGAAAATAAAGCATGAATAACTTTCTATTGTTGGAAATGCAAGAAAAAAAACTGTCATGCTTAACAAATACACGTATCCTGCATACAGGTTTCACAGCACACATTTAATATCGCAGCAATATTGCATGATTCTAGCGTGCATTGTCATCAGGCATCACAACACGTTATTACCAACGTGACTTCGCGGTCTAAAGACAGCCAACCATTACAAAAGGCACACACGTTACTGCGCGTATCCCCTCACGACTGCGTAGTGGCTGCATAAAGTTTTTAAAACATTTCAGACACATAATATTGAGAAGCACGTTCTGTTGCGTGAGTTGGTACTTCATCTTAACTTAGTTGCGCGAAAAAATTTGAAGTGCGATAGGAAGACACCTGGACACAGCGCACACTGACAACTGAAACTTTATGGAGAAAACAGACATATGTATGTGGTTACGAGAACACGTGAGGTGGAAAAAAATGATTAGATGAGCAGACGTCTAATCATTTTCTTTCACTGTGGGGACATCGTGTGGTGTACGGCACTGCGCTGTCGTGTGGGAAGTATTATTTAGGATTCAATAATAAAATTGTAGGTCACAAAGCTTGTCTAAAGGGACAACCATTCTCTAACCAATCATCACATTGTAGAAAGTGTGGCTGCGCGCCCTGGTTGATGATACGGTAGTTAAAGCTAGATTCAGTGGCGCGGTTAGCGCAGGAAATCGAAGAGGCGTATTTCATAAAAAGCTGCGGATTCATGTGTCACGTAACTCTCGCTTATGTTACTTGCTACTGAGGTAGCTTTTCTGGAAGCGCATATCATTTATACAATCTGTCGGCTCATCTAATCCATTTCTTTCACCACACGTGTTCTCGTAACCGCATATATATATATATATATATATATATATATATATATATATATATATATATATATATATGTTTTCTCCAACAAAGTTTCAGTCGTCCGTGTGTGCTGTGTCTAGGTGTCTTCCTTTTGTATTTCAATTTTTTCGCGCAACTCAGTTTTACATTATATTTCTCGTTCTTTAAACTATGCTACCCTTTTTTACACAAATGCAGCCATATGCAAAACCTTCATTGAGACACTTTCAACATTCTCAATCACACAGTACTAATCCACACTTAAAATTGTTCAAGTAGCATCATGCTATAAAGAGTACACACTGAGTGATTGAACTACGCACAAGAAACAGGATCGATACTGCTATCACGTTCAACTATGAAAAACAAAATTTAATGGTCCCCCAGTTTTTCCACACAATAGCAATCCCTAATGCATTAGACCAGTTTATTGGTCAGCTTGCGTAAAACTATCTACAGTGCTCACGGATTAAAACGTGACATCACATTATGTTGTGTAACTATGTATGCGGGTATGCGCAGTTTTCTCAAGATAACCACGCGATGTTGCGACATCAGTAACGATAATGTTGCCTGTGATGTACGCATTCCAGTCAAGTTTACACTTATATCACCCTGATTGTAGATGGTTTTAAACAAAACTACGGGCTATTCTTAAGTTTTTCCGTTTGGATCCATAACGTGTCATCCTGCTCTGAAGAATCAAACTAGCAACAAAGTTTTAACTGCGTGTCTTTATCAAAACACATGTAAATATAAAAACAAGTGGAACGTAGACGAAGAAAGATAAATTCAAACGCAAGACAAACTCAAACGCGGGCTCATAAGTCTCATGACACCCTTGGAGTTGGAGATATGCAACTCTTTTTTATTTGTGATTGCGCAAGTTGTAATTTATCCTTGGTAATTTTTCAAGCGTTAAAATGAGAAAAGTACAACACAAGTATATTTATATCAATATAATTATAAAAGTACAATGGCACGAAATTCATATTTTCCTGGTGTAGATTTTTCGATTAAATCGAGCACTGTTTGGATCAAGTGAAAAAAAAGGAAGTGTTGTTGTATCGCTTAAACAAAACAGCTTAATGACGTAACCACAATTAGCATGAAAATATTCACTCAGCAAGCATGCAATGCGCTATGTTTTCGAGTTATCATAATATTTATGAACAAGGTGCTAAGGTAATAAAAATGATCAACTTACCTTAACATTTAACCGAGACTTGTCTTTCAAGGAGCCTGTTAATCCTCATAACCTATTCACACCTTATAGCCACCACGTCCATTCGTACTGCTTTAGGAAAAAGTTTTGAAGGAACTCTTGCCCGCAAGCATGGGTGTCCATTTTTTTTCCTACAAAAAGTGGACGATCGCCAATCCAGCGGCGTACATACGTACACGCACACAAAAACACTTCCACGTCCGTCCGCAATTTCGCCACGTACAGCGCAGTAGATTCCTGAGAGCTGCATGATTATCTTGTGTAAATTTGAGCAGTGGTTGAACACGAAATAAGAGCAAGAGGAATGAAAATGAACTAACTCGATGAGCACTGCACCCATGAATCCGGCGAACAAAAAAGCAACAATGACGCGGACGGATACAGTGCATGCAGGCTTGACGATAAACATTGCAATGGACATTACATTACTCCTTGAGATCCATGATTTACGCACTTTTCACTAGATATACATTTTCCTGAGCCCATTGGCGAACGACATTTTATTTTTCTAACAATTATTGACGCAATATTATTACCATACGACTGAATGTTTGTGCAAACAATTTTCTTCGTCGTCACTTGAAATGGGCCACGGCACTCTCTTTCCTGTTGTGTCGACAGACTGTTGTAGGCCACGGCAGGGCTGCACGGTGACTACGCGCGCTTCTTCGAACAACTTTCTCCGAATTTTCCACCCATCCAACGGGCGCCCTTTTTGGTATTTTTTTACTGTGCGCAACCCTTGCAACCTAGCAGTCAGGTGAGTTTTTTCGGACAATGGACTTCAACTTCCTCCCGCGGGCCCAGAAAGCTGCACGTGCAAGACCTTTGAGACAGGCATTCCGTAGAGTTGAAATCACTGCTTCGTGTACGCTGGCTACGAAGACGCATTTCAGCCGAACTTTCATTTTATTTCGCAAGCATATATAATGATAATAATAATAATAATATTAAACCAACTAATAATCAATCAATCATTTTTTAACCTATACAAGAACAACAATAGGGTCTTTCATACTGGCGCGCGCGAAAAGAAAACAAAAACAAACAATACATTACAGACTGTCCACAGAAATGCAAATCAATAAAGAGAGCAAAAACGAGCAGTCGAAAAGAAATCAACGCACATTGGGAACAACAAATAAAGGAGTAGATATTCATGGAATGGGACTGAAAAATAATGTGGAATATACGTAACCGTGCCGAAAGCTTCCTGAAAGACGGAAAAGGGAAGAATCTGTGCATGTGCAAAGCTACGTTAGGACAGGGCAGCCCTCACTGACAAAAAAAATGACTGTAGACTATGAAAAACATAACGAATCAAGAAAGTTGACGTTAGAGAGACTCGGTATTCTGTAAAGGTTAGAGTGTTGAAAGAAGCTGGCAGGTACATGCAACGGTCGATTCTCTCTGAATAACTTACGCAGAGTTTGAAAATTATTACAGCCAAGAAGAGCAGAATATCACACCCTGAACTAGCTTGTAAAGAATAACAGCTCAGCGCGATTTTGCCGGTGATTAACTGATGGCAAATATATTATTATAGCGGTGTTGAAAGGATTCTTGTGAAACGATGCGGGTAAATGCTTATGAAATTTTTTTGGACTGACTCAGTGGCGCTACTGCTGGATTTAGCAAGGCCATTCGAAATTAGGTATGCATATGTACTCAAGTTGACCACGACATTTTGCAGTGTACAATTTGTAGAAGGCTGTAGGAGAACCGGATTCTCGAGAGATGTTAAGACAACAGTGAGGAGAGAACTAAGGCATCGCATGACAGCACAGTTATTGCAAGTAGAAAAAACTCTGCCTGCTATCAAAAAGAACACCAAGATAACTGATCTCATAAAACTTACATAACGACACAGTATTGACAGCATACGGAATTGAAATGTTGGGACGCTTTGCGAGATACAACAACAACAACAATAGTAATAATAATATTATTATTGATATTAATACACTCATATCATTCTGACATGGCCGAAAATATCTGGCCACATTGAATGAAATGCTAGTGTCCGGGTGCCCATGAATCTCTATAGGTGAGTGTGTAATTGCGCAGTTTGGTGGGTATCTACCGGCATACATGTCTTACTGGTAAATGCACTACCATGTTGGTGTTGAAAGGATAAGTTCGCAAACAGTTTTAATCGTTACGCACCTGCACAGCAAGGGGCTGTTTACATAATGTTGAGTTTGGCTTAGGCATCACGCCAGCCCGCAAACATGTGTCATACAAATGGTATTCACAAGACAATGTTTAAGCTAATCCTGATGATGGCACGTGCGCATTAGTGACCTCGACCAAGTAATGACACACCCACACAAAATAAAAGTTTTGTGAATTCGGCAGCCTACGTGAAATGTTGCTATAAAGCTTCAGCATTTCGATACATGGTCCAATAAATGTGTATCACGTGTGAGTTAGTTGCACCTTTCTTAACGTACATGTCTATGACGTGAGGTTTATTTGACGCTTGCAAACATTACACTAAAGTAATTGTTCACTAGTGCAATCATAAAATTTTCGATAAATTTACTATGTGCACAGCCAGGAACTATATACGTAGCCAAAGGAAACGCAAGATGTATTTTTGCAATAAATTAGTACAACTTCCATTTGAATGTAATCATAATGCTGCCTGCAAGTTGCCTTCACGTAAGTTCTTTTTTGTTTTTGAAAATACTCCATTAAACATTGCATTGCGCGTGCAATTGATGTAAATGGCTGCTGAAAGCAATCGCAGATGAGGAGCCAACAGGAATAATTGAAATCTTGTTATATGAAGGGAGCATATAGCCATCAAAACCTTCAAATAATCAGAATTTTTTTCCACCGATGTGGAAGCTAAAGGTGAATTGAA